>CAUYPK010049826.1:0-13059 GCA_963574355.1 Loris lydekkerianus | reverse complement strand
TCCAGCCCCACCCTTAATTTATGTTACTGGGTGAACATAAAAACCCTGTGGGAGTTTATTTCTGACCCTGCTAGATTCCCCTTTAGAGGAGAGGCTGATTTGAGTTCCCAGAACCTGTGCCTCAGGCCCTATCTTTACTCCTGCGTTTGTATTCGCAGCATGATTAGTTGTCAGCTGTAGCCTCTTGGCCTCCTTTGTCTATAGGCTGGTGATCCCCTGAGGGCCAGGTGTATCTTAGGCTCAGTAAAGTGGTCCTCTGGATCAGCCCCACCCTGGGAGTTTCCCACCTCTGCTGGTGCGTTTCTAGTCCCCATGTTCCACCCAGGTCACTACTGCCTCAGGCAAACCCTTTACTCACGGGGCCTGTGTTTCAGTCCCAGGTCTGTTTCATGGTGGTTTCCATCTGAGAAGATGTTCGCCTCATGTGGTTGCCCAGGGTGACAGGAGGAGTGGCTATGGGTTATCTGGAGGTGGGCCTTGTTATTGCTGGAGATGGCTGTTGCTCTACACCTCAGGGCACCACCGCTTCAGTGTCATTCCCTCTTAGCCAGCCATCGTCTCCTCACTCCTGTGCTGCAGAATCAGCAGTGGCCTGCTGCAGACCATTTCCTGTCCACACCTCTTGAGAGTTCACCCAAGAATCTGGACTCCTGGGGGGCAGGCCTCCAGACCACGGAGTGAGAGTGAAGAGGAGTGCTGTGAGCTCAGAGTTGCAGGTCATAACACCAAGCTCGTTGAGAGGAAATGAACAGATAAACAGATACAAAGGCTACCAGAAACAGACGGAAACACATGGGCATACAGACAACACTCACGACAACAGCAACATAAAAACAACTGCAATAAGAATAGTAATAAATGTAAAGTAATTGAAAGAAAGAAAAGAAAGAAAAAAAGAGAGAGAAAAGTGGTGTTAGTAGAAATGTTAAAAGAGAAGAAAGAAGAAATTGAAATGAGAAAACAGATATAAAAATATATCTATATAAAAAGTAATAATAAAAAATTATCAAAAGCTCCTCCAAGAAAATGTTGAGGAAAAAACAGAATCAAACAAAACAAGAAAGAAAAAAAAAGGCACCAATTAGAAAAATATTCTTGCGTGTAGAAATATACCTATATACAAATATATGTCTGCTGTAGTGATCAACTTTCATAGGAATATATTCATACTGCAATATACTTTCTGGGCACCAGGTGGCGCTGTGAGTGGTTCCCAGGCTTATACCTGATTCACAGTTTATACTGTTAGCATGGTAACCACCTTCCATGGCCGATCGCCATCTTGGAATTTCTGTAAAAGTTTGTCACCTAAGACTTGTGTAACTTTGGCTGTTCTTTTCCAGACAGCACTGTGACCGACCTTCCCACTGAGTGCAGGTGTCCATGCTTCTTAAATTTTTCCACTCTGCTCCCAGTTTCTCCTGCAAGCTGGCGACTGCATTCAACTGTGGGGGGGTGTGCTTCTGGGTTCGCACGGTCGCCAGCGGGTTTGCAGCTTCAGAGGCTGTAGCCAGCTCCAGCGGCCAAAGCCGGGTTCATGGCTGAATCGGCTGAAGCGGCTTCAGCGGGTGCAGCTGGCTCCCTTGGTTGGAGCTCTGGGGGCCCTATACTGAGTTTTATGGTTCAGAGTTTCCACTTTGGGTCAGCACCCGCTAGTTCGCTACGCAGTCTGAACCGCCAGCCCCGTCCAACACCTGCATAAAAGGTGCCCGCCTTTTGGGGAGTTCAAAATGTCTGTTTCCCGGGTGGGATCCCTTCCCTTCAATTGTCCAACAGGTTGCCCAGCTCCCTGTGGTTTTGAGGGGCTCTGTCTTCGGAAGCCTCCCTCAGTTCAGGAATAAATATTTGTCAATTGGGTTTTGTCAGCATTTACAACCTGCTGCCCTCTGTGGGGGAGGGGCCTGCTAGCCACCCAGGCCGAGCAGGGAAGAATCTCTACAACAGAGTCTGTGGTTTTAAATTACACCTTATGTATAGCAATCCACCAGTTTTCTGAGCATGTCCAGCAGTCCGTCCACCCCAATAATCCACAGAGGAAGGTCCTGACCCTCTTTGCTCTCACTGGCTTAGGAGAGGTGGGCTACACGTCCATCCTGTCCACCATCATGCTCCGCCTCCAAATCCAGTGAATGTTTTTAATTGGCTTGTCAAAGACTAAATAATGGTAAGTAGCTGGATTCATGTCTTGATTCTGTATTCTGTTCCAGACATTTACTTCTCTGTTTTTGTGCTAGTACCATGCCGTTTTGATCACTGTCGATTTATAGTATAGTCTGAGGTATAGTAGCATGATTCCTCCTGCTTTGTTTTTATTTCTGAGTAATGTCTTGGCTATTCGAAGTTTTTTCAGATTCCATATAAAATGAAGTATTGTTTTTTCAAGATCTTTAAAGTATGACAGTCGAACTTTAATAGGGATTGCATTAAAATTATATATTGCTTTGGGTATTATGGACATTTTTACAGTGTTGATTCTTCCCAGCCATGAGCATGTTATGTTTTTCCATTTGTTAACATTTTCAGCAATTTCTTTTCTTAGAGTTTCATAGTTCTCTTTATGGAGATCTTATACGTCCTTTGCTAGGTAAACTCCCAAATATTTCATCTTCTTTGGCACTCCTGTGAATGGGATAAACTCCTTAACTCTATTTTCAACTTGACTATTGTTAGTATATATAAAGGCTACCAATTTATGAATGTTGATTTTGTAACCTGAGATGGTGCTGTATTTCTTGATCACTTCTAAGAGTTTTGCAGTACAGTCTCTAGTGTTTTCCAGATATAGAATCATATCATCTGAGAAGAGCGAAAGTTTGATTTCTTCTGACCATATATGGATACCCTTGATCACCTTTTCTTCCCTAATTGCAGTGGCTAAAAATTCCATTACAATATTGAAGAGCAAAGGAGACAATGGACAGCATTGTCTGGTTCTGATTTGAGTGGAAATGATTTGGATTTAACTCCATTCAATATGATATTGGCTGTGGGTTTGCTGTAGATGGTCTCTATCAGTTTAAGAAATGTCCCTTCTATACCAATTTTCTTAAGTGTTCTGATCATGAAGGAATGTTGAATATTATCAAAAGATTTTTCTGCATCAATTCAGAGAATCATATGGTCTTTGTTTTTTAATTTGTTTATGTGCTGAATTATACTTATACATTTACAGATATTGAACAAGCCCACTGTGTCGTGATGTATAATTTGATGTGTTGCTAAATTCTGTTTTTTAGGATCTTGTTGAATATTTTTTCATCTATCTTCATTAGTGATATGGGTCTACAATTTTCTTTTCTTGTTGGGTCTTTTCCTAGTTTGGGGATCAGGGTGATGTTTGCTTCATAGAACGTGATGGGTTGTCTTCCTTTTTTTTCTACCTATTGGAACAGGTTGAGTAATATAGGTACTAATTCCACTTTAAAGGTTTGGTAGAATTCTGATGTTAAACCATCTGGTCCCGGGCTTTACTTTTTAGGGAGGTTTTGTATGGTTGATGCTATTTCAGACTTGATATGGGCCTGTTCAACATTTCCACTTGATTCTGGCTAAGTCTTGGAAGGTAACGTGCTTCCAAGTATTGGTCAATTTCCTTCAGATTTTCATATTTCTGAGAGTAAACTTTTTTGTATTATTCATTAAGGATTTTTTAGATTTCTGAGGAGTCTGTTGTTATTTCATTTTTGTCATTTCTGATTGACAAGATTAGAGATTTTACTCTTTTTTTTCTGATTAGGTTAGCCAAAGTTTTATCTATTTTATTGACCTCTTCAAAAAACCAACTTTTTCATTCTGCTCTGATTTTGGTTATTTCTTTTCTTCTACTGGGTTTGAGGTTGGAATGTTCTTCCTTTTCCAGTTGCTTGAGGTGTCCCATTAAGTTGTTAACTTCCTCTCTTTCTGTTCTCTTGAGGAAGGCTTGCACTGCTATAAATTTCCCTCTTAGAACTGCCTTTGCAGTGCCCCAGAGGTTCTGATAGTTCGTGTCTTCATTGTTGTTTTGTTCCAAAAAATTGGCAATTTCTTTCTTAATCTCAACTCTGACCCAGCTATCATTCAACATAAGGTTATTTAACTTCCATGTTTTTGTATGAGTTTGCAGGTTCCTGTTGTTACTGAGCTCAAGTTTTTTTCCTTGGTTGTCCGAGAAGATTCAAGGAATAATTTCCACTCCTTTAAATTTACTGATGCTAGACTTGTGACCTAAGATGTGGTCAATTTTGGAATAAGTTCCGTTGGCTGATGAGAAGTATGTGTATTCAGTTTTGTTGGGATAAAATGTTTTGTAGATGTGTGCTAATTCCAAATGTTGGATGGTTAGGTTTAAATCTAAAATTTCTTTGCTCAGCTTCTTTCTGGAGGATCGATCCAACACTGCCAAAGGAGTATTACAATCTCTGATTATTATGGAGTTGGAGGAAATGAAGTTGTTCATGTCTGTTACAATTTCTCTTATAAATTGAGGTGCATTCTGTTTGGGTGCATACATATTAATAATTGAAAACTCATCATATTGAATCTTACCCTTAACAATTATGAAGTGACCATTCTTGTCCTTCCTTACTTTTGTTGGTTTAAAGCCTATTGTATCTGCAAATAAAATTGCAATGCAGGCTGTTTTCTGATTACCATTTGCCTGAAATATGGATGACCATCCTTTCACGCTGAGTCTAAATTTGTCTTTTAAGTTAAGATGTGATTCTTGTATGCAACAAATATCCAGCCTGAGTTTTTGTATTCAGTCAGCTAACCTATGCCTCTTTAGAGGACAGTTTAAGCCATTCACATTAATGGAGAATATTGATAAGTCTGGTAATATTTGGGTATCAAGTTTTTCAAAAGTCCAGTGGACATATTTAATCCTTTAGCCAGTGTAGAAGTTGGAGTTTGATCAAAAGTTTCTGAGTGAGTTTACTTTTGTAGTAGAGGATTGGGTTGGTCATTATGGAGGATAGGTATGATAATATCCTGAAGAGCTTGTTTGGTTATGCAAATTTCTTCAACGTATGAATGTCATTAAAGTATTTAATTTCTCCATCATAAATAAAACTCAGTTTAGCTGGATAAAAGATCCAGGGTTGATAGTTATTTTTCTTTAGGAGATTAAAAGTTGATGACCACCCTCTTCTGGCTTGAAAAGTTTCAGCAGAGAAATCTAAAGTCATTCTAATATTCTTTCCTTTGTATGTTATGGCTTTCTTTCATCTGGCTGCTTTGAGAATTTTCTCCTTTATATTAGCTTTAGTGAAGGTAATTATGATAGGTCTGAGGGATGGCTTATTGGGGTTGAGTCGTACTGGGGTTCTGATACTGTCTGTTAACTGAATTTCAGCATCTCTAGGCATGTCTGGAAAATTCTCTTTCATAATTTCATGGAGAAGGGCCTCTGTGCCTAGCGAGGCCACTTCATCAGTTTCAGGGACTCCAATGAGTTGGATATTCACCTTCTTCGAATTATCCCAGAGCTCTCTGAGAGAATGATCCATTTTTGCTCTCCATTTCTCTTCCTCTTTGAGAGTTTGGGAGCATTCAAAGGCTTTGTGTTCAATGTCAGAAATCCTTTCTTCTGCTTGCTCCACTCTGTTACTGAGAGATTCTACTGTATTTTTGAGATCTTTGAGGGCTTCAAATTCTTGCTTTAGTGTGTCTAAGTCTTTGGTGGTTTTGTCTCTAAATTTGTTAAATTCTTGAGACAACGTTTGAATTTCTCCTCGAATTCCTAATTCCAACTTTGAGTTGCTGCTTGAAGATTTAATTTCAAATTTTCCTCCACTTTATTAATCTTGTTTGCAATCCAAATTCTGAATTTGATTTCTGACATCTCAGCCAGTTGTTTTTGAATGGGTTCTTCAATTGCATCTGCCATATCTTTCCTTTCGGTGTGGTTGGTCTATTCTGGTTATTCATGTTATCAGAGTTTTTCCACTGATTCTGCCCCATGATTGTTTTACTCCCTTTGACTTTTCCCCTGGAGCTTTGTCGAGGACCCATACAGTGCTCTGGCCTGAGAATTTGGGGCCCTGTTTAGGGTGGTGGGGCTAAGTGATTCTGTCTTGTTTTTAGCCAGTTTTTGTTCAACCCTAATGAAACAGTTACTCTGGGTTAAAGTCTCAGCTGTGGAGAAATATCAGCAATTAAGTCACCCCACCAACCACCAGCAACAATTGGAAAAGGAAAATCAAACCTTCCTACAACCACACACCCAGGGCACCCCCTGAAAATTCCTCAGGCAGTTGGCTCAGTTCAAAAAGTCCAAATCAATTGTCACCACCTGTTTCACGTAGGAGAGTTTTAGAGGTCTCTGGGAACTGGATCACAGGGGTCTGTTGACTACTCTGATATGGCTTGCTCCAGTGCTGTGTGTAGTCAGGAGGAGCCACCCAGCCAAAAGATCAGTCTGGGAAGGTTGATGCCTCCTTCCCCACTTTGCACCACTGTCACACCCAGTCACTGATAGCCCTGCAGTTTGCTGACCCAGTTGCCTGTAGTGAACAGATACTCCAGGGGTTTGCACCTGCCTGAATCACAAGGAAATCTGCCAGGCTGCTGCGCTCAGCCTCTATCTAGCAGGAGAAGGTGAGGCCTGACAACCTCAGGTGCTTGATGAAGTTTGGGGGGTATTCATTCAGGTCCACCCCTGATTGAAGTTACTGTCAGTTCTGTCCTGCTGCCTTACTTTGTCTATAGGCTGACGATCCCCTGAGGGCCAGGTGCTTCTTAGGCTCAGTAAAGTGGTCCTCTGGGTCAGCCCCACCCTGGGAGCTTCCCAGGTCTGTGAGTCTGTAAGGCAAATTCTTTACTCACAGGTAGTTGCTGGCCTCCTCTGGTTGCTCAGGTAGACAGGGGGTGTGGCTTCAGAATATCCGGGTGTGATCTGCAATGCTGCTAAAGGCAGCTGCTGGGTTGTGCCACCAGGAACTGCTGCTCTGGTATGGTTCCCTCTCAGCCAACCATCCTCTCCTCACTCCCGTGCCCCAGAGTCAGCACTGACCAGCTGCAGCTTAGGCGCTGTTCACAACCCTCGAGCATTCATCCAAGAGTCTGGACTTCTGGGGAACAGGCCTCCAGATCTCAGAGTGAGAGTGGAGGGGAGTGCTAGGAGCTCAGGGTTGCAGGAGGAGAATATATACAGTTTTATACGGTTTTATGCCTGGCCATATTTCTGTTAAAAGACGTGCCTCAGGGAACTGCTGCAGCTCAATGTGGTTCCCTCTCAGCCGACCATCCTATCCTCACTCCCTTGCCCCAGAGTCAGCACTGACCAGCTGCAGTTTAGGCACTGTCCACACACCTCAAGAAATCACCCAAGAATCTGGACTCCTGGATAAAGGCCTCCAGACCTCAATGTGAGAGTGGAGGGGAGTTCTGGAAGCTCAGAGTTGCAGATAGAGAATATATACAGTTTTATACAGTTTTATGCCTGGCAGGAGAATACCATGGCACCCTAGTAGGGGAGGCAGGTCCAGTTTTTAGAGGGTCTCTCCTGTGGCGTGTAGTGGGAGGACCTTTGAACTCTGCCCATTTGTTTGTGGGACACTCTGAGCCGTTCTCATGGGGGAGGGGACTCCCGTCCACTTGGTGATGAATTTTGTACCTTTTGTTTGTATCCTTGTGGTCGCAGCTCGCCTCAGCGGGGTTGATGTGTGTTCTTCAGCCTTCTCTCTTGGTGCAGGTCAAATCCACCAAGTTACCTGTTAAATTTTTGTCCTTTAACTCTCCTTCTGGATGGAAGCCTCTGTGGAAAGCTGGTTTTCATCAGCCATCTTGTCTCTGCCCTGTTGTTTGCCCACAATGATTATTTCTTCTGTCACAGTGAAAATCTTTGAGCAGCCCTTGAATGCTTCATTGGCAAAACTCCAAGGGGCCTTGAATGAAAGAAAAAATGAGGAAAAAGTAGGTGATGGGAAGAAAAAAAGAGAGAGCCTCCAGTAGAAGGAGAGAGCTAGCTACCACCTCCTCTAGCAGAATCTTCCAAGATGTGGGCTACCCAATAGAAGAGGGGACCATGATTGCCACCATGTAAGCCTCTGGCTGCTGAAAGTTCAATAACAAGGAGCTCAGGAGGACAAGGGAAAGTAACCTTGACCAGAACTACTGCTACATAGATACCACATGTGACACTGTGGGGTATTCAGCTAAGATGGTCATCTACTTAACCACAACAATGCATATCTCTCCCCAAAACTACCATCTTCTTGTATCTTCATGAAGGCTCAATGGTTGCAAGAATCAGAAACCTCCTCAGATCAATTAAAGTTTAAAAAATGGTGTAATGCTAGAAGTATGTTCATCCAGGCCTCCTCGTAAGAAGGAAGTTGTAAAGCACCTCCTCGGTCTAACTCTGTCTCCAGGCCTGCATTGTTTCTCATTACCTCTCAGCAGACTGAATCTCTCTGTGAGTTGTGCTCCCTGTTCCTCCAATGTTGCCTCATGTTAAAGTTCTTGGACTAGCCACCCAACTGCCTAACTCAGCCTCTCAGAAATTGTGGGTTGGGGCAGACACACCAAGTAAGTGCACTGTGGCACAACAATCATCATGGAAATAGGATTTGCTTATTAAGGACCTCCTAGGTCTCCACCACCACTATTTGCTGAGGAGTTTACAGAGGTGTGATTATTCAAAGTTCCATCCACAGGCACTGAACAGCTAAGAAGAGATCCTACATACATATCATAAGGCCCATGTAGCACAGACTGCAGAAGGAAGAAAATGAGGGCTGAAAGAATCAGCCAGAGGCTGTGCAGCCTGTAGTGGGAGAGTAATAAGGGGATAGAGAAAATGTCAGTGATGGATCTTCCATGGGCAGGGGAAATATGTGGGAGGGAGAATAAGGAGTGATTATAGGAAGTATCAAGTGTTATGACCTGCCATTGTGGTGTCAGAGTGCAGTGGGTAGATGTTGTAATGACAGGGTTGATACTGGCATATAGGGAACCAACTTTTATTCTAATAGACACTGGTTCCCAAGTTTGAGTGGACATCAGAGTCCCCTGGAGGGTTTGTTAGCACACACACACACACCCAAGAGGTTCTGATTCAGATGGTCTGAGGTAGGTTCTAACAATTTGCACTTCTAAAGAAAAGTGACTTGAGGATAGTAGACCTTTCCACAAACAGGTCTAAAAGTGGTATTCAGAGTGTACAGACATGGATCCAGATGAGGGTCAGGGAGGCTTCATGGCCAAAGTATGGCATGGCAACACCTGCATAGGCTGACAGGGTAAAAATGGAGGGGAGTGCATATCCATGAAGTATAGCATCCACCATAGGCCACACGATACCCAGGATTCCTGGACAAATGAGGGAGCATGAGATCCAGTTCCTGCACTTAAGAAACAGACTATGTAGCAGTACCAGAAAGAGAAGGCCCAACAAGAAGGCTGCAAGTTCAATGCAAGAAGCCAGTACAGCATGGACTGGGACTCAGGCATGCCTGGATACAAATCCTGGCTCCACCACTATGTACAAAACCCTGGATGTGTTGCTCTACTTCCTGGCACATAGAATCTTCATTATGGATTAGCACAATGCCTCCCCTTATGGAAGTGTGAGAATTAACCAAGGCAACAAGTGCAAGGCACTGTACCTGAAGCAGAACAAACAGGAGTTCACTAACATCAGCAATTGTTTTTATTGTCATTATATCAAAGGTCATAATACACAGCAACATATGTGTGTCACCAGAAAAGCCACACTTTCTGTTGGCCCCCGAGGGGCCTCTCAGGTTGATGTTTAACCCAATAAATTCACCACAGTCCAGAGTTGGGGCTTCTATAATTCCTCCACTGATTTGACAACATTCTTTTGAGTGTGACCTTTTAGTATGTGCTAATAACACAATGATGAACAAGACAGAGTCCCTGCTCTTTTAGAGCTCACATTTGGTGGTCTTCCCAGCACACCCACAAAGGAACCAACTTACACTGACCAAGTCTGTAAGCGTCACAGAGCCAGCAAATGAAATGGCTATTTAGAAAGCATTATTGTCACATAGAGGAGAACACAACTCTCTGCATGAAAGCAAGAGTGGTGGGTGACAACACCAAGTCAGAAGGCTGGTAGTTGGGCACTGATCTGAGAGGGGAGTTGCCAGGTGATTGTCAGTGGCCCATCCTCCTGCCCCCAGGCCACAGTGCTGGAGGCCACTGGCTGGGGCATCTTTTTCCCCAAATCTCAAGGCCAACTTCTGGCCCATGGATTTTCTTGTCTGAGTGGCCAGTCTGACTAACTATTTGTGTCCACTTAGCCTCTCCCAATGACATACAAGAAAATAACACTCACTCCCCAACTGTTCTTCCTGAACCTACTTTCAGAGCAATGGACTACCTTTGCACAGTATTCTCCAATGGCAAGTGGTCAACTCCAAAGCATGGACTCTTTCCACCATGCTCTTGTCTTCTAGATGAGGCTGTCACTCAGCCTGCCACAACCCAGATGTCATCCTATTGTGGTCCACTTCTGGAGGAACCCTCAGTCAGGGCCAATTTTAGCCCATGGAGCGGAATCTGAATAGGAGCTACAGCAATGCTGACAAGATTACCAAAGATCCACAAAAATTTTAAGTTTTGGTCTTGTCTGAAGGAAAACCCTTTTTGCCCTACTAATGTATGAACTCTGACCTCTAGCTTCTAGAGTGAAACAAAAGCATATCTTTTTTATTTTTTAAATACTTCCACCAATCATCTGTCAAGACTATTTAACTTCTCTGCTTCTGTTCTGGTAAGAATCCTTGAAATGAGGACACCACTGATTGCTAGCAATGTTTTCTGAGCAAACACACTCAGGGCTATGGATAAAATCCAATCAAAGGTCAGATGAGTCATTGGGAAAGTTGTGTCTCCTGTACTCAGATTTCACTAGATGCTTCAAAGGTGAAAGCAAATCTAGATTTCAGTCTCCATTGCTGCAATGAACAAGTGTTTTTCTCTTATCCAGTGTATCAGACAGGAGTCTACCATAGAAACAGAACCAGTAGGAAATACACCTGTATATATTAGAATATACATCCAGATTTATTTCAAGGATTTCACTTATGTGATTGTGGGAAATAGTAAGTCCAAAATTCACAGGGTAGACCACCAGTGAGGAGCTGACATTGCAGTCTTCAGGTGAAATTTCTTGTTCCTCAGAAAAATCTCAGTTTTGTTCTGAAGACCTTTGACTGATTAGATCAGACCCATCTGGATTGATGCAATAATCTCCTTTACTTAAAGTCAACTAATTGCAAATGCTAGCCACATCTACAAAATGCCTTCACACCAATACCCAGATAAATGCTTGATTGAATAACTGGGCACCATAACCTAGGTAAGTTGACACATAAAGTTAACCATCATGGCAACATACCCACTAAATGTTATTGAGTCTTTTTCAAACTATTGTGGATTGTGGTGGCAAACTGTGACAAGTTTCAGTATCATCCTGCACTGTGGGTCCCCGTTAAGAGACAATATGACAGGAGTGGAGACAAGATGGTGGACTGAAGCCAGCTTTCCACAGAGGCTCCTGTCCTGAAGGAGAGTTAAGGGATGAAAATTCAGCAAGTAACCTGATGGATTTGAGCAGAATCAAGAGAGAAAGTTGAAGAATGCACATCAACCCCGCTGAGGAGAGCTGCGACCACAAGGACGCGAACAAAAGGTACAAAACCCATCACGGAGCGGACGGGTGTCCCCCCTCCCCCATCAGATTGGATTAAGAGCCCAACAGACAAACGGCCAGAAATCAAAGGCCCTCCCACTACACACCATGGGAGAGACCTACTAAAATCTGGGCCTACCTCCCCTACTAGGGTGCCAGGGCATTCTCCTAACAGGCATAAAATTCTATAAAACTGTAGATAACCTTGGCCTGCAACTCTGAACTCCCAGCCCCCCTTGGACAGCAATACAACCAGGCAGAAAGCTGAACTGAACTGAATGCGCTCACTGCTGCGACTCCCAGCTCCTGGCGCTCCCCGCTCCCCTCACTCTGGGATCTGGAGGCCTTAGTGCCGGTGGGGTGACTGGGCAGAAAGCTGAAGGGCTCTCACTGCCAGTGGCTCCCAGCACCTGGCGCACCTCTCCTCCCCCCACTCTGGGATCTGGAGGCCTGAGCAGCCGGCCGGCTGGACAGAAAGCTGAACTGAACTGAATGCACTAGCTGCGTGACTCCCAGCTCCTGGCGCTCCCTGCTCCCCTCACTCTAGGATCTGGAGGCCTAAGCACCAGCTGGGCGGCTGGGCAGAACTGCGGGTGCTGGCTGCCCAGACTCCCAGCTCCTGGTGCTCTCTCACTCCCTTCACTCTGGGATCTGGAGGCCTTAACACCGGCAGGGCGGCTGAGCAGAAAGCTGAGCAGAACTGAGTGTGCTCGCTGCCTGCAGCCCAGGGCTCCTGGCGCTCTCTCATCCCTGCCCTCACTCTGAGAACTGGAGGCCTGAGCAGCAGCGGGACAGCTGGGGAGAAAGTAGAGTGGAACTGAGACCCACATCAGAGCAGCAACTGCTTGAAGTGGCTGAGGCCACACCCCCTGTCTCCCTGGGCAACCAGCAGAGACCACCCCTGAGTAAAGGATTTACCTGAAGCATCTCACTGACCTGGGAAGCTCCCAGGGCGGGGCGACTTGGAGAACAGAGACTTCTACCCAGAGTAAGTGCTTTACTAGGGTCAAACAGAAACCAGCTAAAAATAAGACAGATCCAACTAGCCCTACCACACCAGACAGGGCCCCAGTCTATCAAGCCACAATGCTGTATGGCCCCTCAACAAAGCCCCAGGGGAAAAATCAAAGGGAGCAAAACAACCATGAGGCAGAATCAGCGGAAAAACTCTGGTAACGTGAATAACCAGAACAGATCTATCCCCCCAAGGAAAGATATGGCGGATGTAATTGAAGATCCCATTCATAAACAACTGTCTGAGATATCAGAAATTGAATTCAGATTTGGATTGCAGACAAGATTAATAAAATGGAACTAGGAATCCGAGGAGAAATTCGAAAGTTGTCTCAAGAATTTAACGAATTTAAAGACAAAACCACCAAAGATTTAAACACACTGAAGCAAGAATTCGCAGCCCT
>CAUYPK010049823.1:20000-71078 GCA_963574355.1 Loris lydekkerianus | reverse complement strand
AATTAAAGGAATTGAGCGTCAAAGTTCTGCCCCACCCACCATACTCCCCAGACCTCTCGCCAACCGACTACCATCTTTTCAAGCACTTGGATAACTTTCTCACCGGTAGAACCTTTGCCAATCAGGACCTAGCAAAAATGGACTTCGTTGACTTCATCGAATCCTGAGCACCCAATTTTTATGCCGATGGAATTAATCGACTTGTGTTACGTTGGCAAAAGTGCACTGATTCAAATGGCGCTTATTTTGATTAAATTGAATAAATATTCACTGAGATGTTACAGTTTAAAGTAGACTCATAAAAACGGACAAAACTTTTGAAATGACCTAATAGCTTCAAATTAATCTAAACAAAAATAACGAAAAGTGAATTTTTTGCCAAGACTAAGATTTGTACACAATCTTTGTATACTGCCTCACTCATTCTGAGGAGACAGAGGCACCCAGGGTCAGAAAGCACCTTGGTGGTTCAGAGTTGCAGGAAAAGCTCTGGGTTTATAGCTCTTCATTCTGGCCATGGAGAGATGTGGAGGGTGGACCACTGCAGGCAGGATCCCCTGGCGGTGCAGACTCCAGAGACATGCCACTATCCCTTCTGGTTTTATTTCTAGTGGTGGATTAAAAGAATTAAAAAAAATAATTCATAAAGATACTATACACACAAAATAGTTTCTGTAACTTACATGTACATATGAAATGATAATAATAAATAAAGCACACACAGGTTAGCAGTAGGCACATTACCCAGACGTTGGAATGGTCCTGTAGCATTGTTCTTGGTGTTCTCCTTTCACTGTAGTAACCACTGTTAATTGTTACTTGTGTCATTTAAAATTTTACTGTGCATGTATGAGTTGCCAAGCAGTAGATGGCTAAATATCACCTGTTTTTGGACTGTTCCAAACAAAGTCATACTATATAGATTCTGTGACTTGCCTTTTTCTGCTCATGAAACATGAGCATGTTGCAACACACACCTGTGGTCAGTCATTTCACGGTGCTCTCTTATAGAAATTATCCAGGCGATTTCCAGGTTTTTGCTAGCAAACAATGCCCATCTGAATATTCCCTGAAAGGCACGGATCCCACAGTGTTGTTGTTGGGATTCAAATCCTGCCTTCTGGCTCCTGCACGTGTGGCCCTCTGTACTATCGGGTCCCTATCTATTTTATTTTGTTTTATTTTACTTTAATATTTATTTAGCAGAGATATGGCCTCCCTCTTGCTCAGGCTGGTCTAGAACTCCTGAGCTCAATCTGGCCGCCTTGGACTCCCAGAGAGCTAGGATTATAGGAGTGAGCCATTGCTCCTGGCCAGGGTCCTCACCCATAACATGTATCAGTGGCTGTAAGCAAGTGAGCTAAATTATATAAAACACCTAAAATGTCTCTGGACAGGAAATGAGTTTTAAGGTTAGATATAGTGATGGTGATGATGATGATGGTGATTGTGGTGGAGCTGATGGTGGTGGTGGTAGTGATGATGGTAGTGATGGTGTGATGGTGGTGGTGGTGATGGTGGTGTTGGTGTTGGTAGTAGTGATGGTGGTGGTGGTGGTAACAGTGATGGTGGTAGTGGTGGTAATGTGGTGGTAGTGATTGGGGTGATTGGTGGTCATTATGAAGTAGTGATGGGGGTGGTGGTAGTGGTGATGGTGATGATGGTGGTGGTAGTGGTGGTGGTGGTGGTAGTGATGGTGGTAGTAGTGGTGGTGGTACTGGTCGTGGTGGTAGTGATGGTGGTGGTGATGGTGGTGGTGGTAGTGGTGGTAGTGGTGGTGGTGGTGATGGTGGTGGTAGTGATGGTGGTGATGGTGGTGGTAGTGGTGGTGGTGGTGGTGTTGGTGATGGTGGTGGTAGTGATGGTGGTGGTGGTGGTGATGATGGTGGTGGTAGTGGTGGTGGTACTGGTTGTGGTGGTAGTGATGGTGGTGGTGGTGGTAGTGTGGTGGTAGTGATTGGGGTGATTGGTGGTGATTATGAAGTAGTGATGGGGGTGGTGGTGGTGATGGTGGTACTGGTGGTGGTGGTAGTGGTGGTGGTGGTGGTGATGATGGTGGTGGTAGTGGTGGTGATGGTGGTGGTAGTGGTGGTAGTAATGGTGGTGGTGGTAGTGGTGGTGGTGATGATGGTGGTGGTGGTGATGGTGGTGGTAGTGGTGGTGGTACTGGTGGTGGTGGTAGTGATGGTGGTGGCGATGGTGGTGGTAGTGGTGGTGATGGTGGTAGTGTGGTGGTAGTGATGGTGGTGGTGATGGTGGTGGTGGTGGTGGTGGTGAGTGGTGGAGGTAGTGGTGGTAGTGGTGATGATGGTGGTGATAGTGATGGTGATGATGGTGGTGGTAGTGCTGGTGGTGATGGTGCCTCATGGTGGTTGATGATGGTGGTGGTATGATAATGGTGAGATTGGTGACAACTCTTTGGGCACTTGAAAATAGGATGTTTACAGATGTATAATAGAGTTAAAGTCATTAGGGTAGGTCCTAATCCTATCTGACTGGTTCTGGTGCTCTCATAAAAAGGGGAAATTTGGAGACAGAAAGGTACGCGAGGAGAATGCCATTTGAAGATGAAGGCAGAGAAGTACAAACTAAGGAAAAGTGAAACTGGCAATCAAACTAGAAGTTAACATAGAGTCCTGGAACAGACTCTCTCTCACAGCCTCAGAAGGAATCAGCATCAGACTTTTGGCCTTCAGAATAAACTTCTGTTGCTGAACCCTCCCAGCATGTCTTTGTTATAGCAATCCTAGAAAAATAATTCAGAAAGAGAATTTTTCCAAAGGTTGGAAAGGTTACAATCAGGGTCAGCACATTGATTTTAAAAATATTACCTTGCATGCTATTAAATTTTTCTTAAAAGAATTTGTGCTACTTTAACACTCAGTGTTAGGGAAATCTAGAAGAAAACATTGTAGGTAGAGTTGCTGATGGCCAGAATGGAGAGTGCATGTGGTTCTGTCTGCAGCATGCAGTGGCTCTTGAAGGCACTGTAACACCAACACAGCACCAAGGGCTCGACTTCCTCTTACGTTACTGGAGGGACTGAGATGTGGCAGGGACGGAAGCAGGGTGCTTCCAGCATTGCAATTTCATCAAGAGGCTGTCCCCAAGCTATGGCTATACTGCTTTATGTACCTAACAGCAGCTCTACTGGACGAATGAGTTGAGTTTTAAATAAAACTATGGTCCTTTGACCTTAGTTCAGAAGGACATGGCCAGATCTCGTGTGTCCTTTATGGCAGCATCAGCACGTGCTCAGCACCTGCACTATTCTGTGTGGCTGCTTGTTAAGCAACAGGCTGAATTAAAACTGGAACTCTCACAGACACGTTTTCTTGAAGTATTGTTTTTCCAGCACAGAGAAGGTAGAAGATGGTGAGGCAGCCATGGCTGAAGGGCCGTCTGCTCAGAGGCAGAAGGGCAAAAGGCACCCTGGGAGTCAGGTGTGGTGGTCAAGCTTAGCTGAGAGCACATCCCAAGCTATGCTTATTTGTGGCCTAAGGGGCTACAGCAGCAGGAAAACTCAACTCTGCAAATAGACATGCTGCAATTCTTAAAAGCACATGATTCTGCTAGGACCATCTGGCAGCAAGGGGCTAGAAAGACATAATGGAGATTTCAAAGCAGACTGGGGAGATGGTCAGGGCACTCCAGCCTCCCTGCGGTGGCTCTTGCACCACCCGTCAACTAAGGGTGTCTTTCTATGCATGTTGGCTTGAAGTGTGTCCTTCTGGGGAGGGTAGCCAAGGTCTGCTGAGTGCTGAGGTCCTAGCTCTGGGGGTATCAAAGGGAGTGCATGTACCTGGGCTGGTGTACAAGTCTCATTTGGGTTCACCTGAGTGTTCATCCCTTGACATGAATGTCCCCCAGGTACACATCCCCTAGTCTGCGGGTCCCCAGTGTGTACATCCCCTGGCGTACATATCCCCCAGCATGCATGTCCCGCAGGTATACATCCCCCAGTATAAATGTCCCCAGTGTGCACATCCCCCAGTGTACATGTCCCCAGGGTACATGTCCTCCAGGTACACATCCCCAATGTGCATGTCCCCAATGTGCACATCCCTTAGTATACATGTCCCCAAGTGTGCTTGTCCCCAGATACATATCTCTCAATGTAAATGTCCCCAGTGTGCATATCCCTAATGTACATGTCCCCAGTGTGCACGTCTCCCAGGTACATATCACCCAGTGTACATGCCCCCAGTGTGCACATTCTCACTGGGGTGTGCACGCCCCCAGTATTCACATCCCTGGTGTACATGTCCCCAGGGTGCACATAGCTGGGAGCACATCCCTCATGTGCACGTTCTCTCAGTGTGTATGTTCCACCCAATGTGTATATTCCCAGTGTGCACACCCCCAGTGAGATCCTCCCCCCAGCGTGCACGTTCCCCCAGGTGTACATCACCCAGTGTGTACCCCATGAGCAAGTCCTCCCCCCAGTGTGCATGCACTCCAGTGTACGTATCTGTGACCTGGGGCCAGCCTTTGCTAAGACACCCCCAAAGGCTCAATGCACACATGTGTAAGAAAACAATTCTGTGTAGTGTGCTGAGGCAATGGCGGAGGACAGAAGGATGGGGCATGTGGGCCCCTCCTCAGGGACATCCATCCCCCATGGTTAGAGTGCTCAGATTGGGAGGACTCCTAGATAGGGATCAGGGTGTCTTGGCTGAGTGGAGATGCCCTGGTCAGTGAGGGTTCCTGTGAGGATGCAATGGGTGACTTGACACCCCTGCAGAGAGAACACAGTGCTCCTCACTCCTGGTCAGCTGCTATTGGGTTCACTGGTGCAGGGCTTAGGGGTCAGGCAGGGAGGGAGGAGCCGCAGCTCCCCTCCCCCTCACGTCAGGCAGCAGAGATCTGCCCAGCAACCAGGGCCCTCCATCTGCTGTCTGGGATAAAGAGCTGACCCTGCGGCTGCTGGCACAAGCCCACTTTCTGTCTTCCATTCATGGGGATTACCTTTCAGTTTCCCATTGTTCTTTGCTAATGGCCTTAAAACGCGCCTGCCTGTTACCTTCCCTAGGTCTCTGGCCAGGAGGAAAACCTCCAACCTGAACCCCATCCTGCACCTCCAGCCGAGGGAGGTTGGTAGGATGCAGGTTATGCACAGGAGTGGAAGCTGCCCACCACCTTCAGCTGCAGCCGTCAGCTGGGCCTCAAGTGTCACAGTATTTTATGGGATGCCTCCTCCTCCCTTGGTGACCTGGCCGGGTCACCACATGGCCCTACTTTTGTGTTGTTTTAAGCCCTACCTCCATCAAGGGCATGGCCGTCCCCTTGTCTGGACAGATGGCTGAGGTGGGCTGGAGGCGGCTGGCCTCAGGTCTCCTGGCGTCTCACTCACTGTGATTACCCAGTTGTCACCCTGGAGGGGTAACGGGGACAGGGCAGCAGTGGCTGCCTTGACTTTTAACCCTTTCTGGAGTTAAGGGCCTGATTCCCAGGGACAGGATTCATCCAAATGGATTGGCCCTTTCTACTTGCCGTTATTATTGTCTACTCGGGCCGTGAGGAGAGCAAAAGGTCTCCAGTTATTTGTACAGCATCTGGTAAAAAAGTAATTCACTTCTTCTGGGGGCATTTGAAAGCTTGCTGTGGTTGCAATTATCAGCACTGGGGAGAAACCTTGGAAGATAGTGTTATCAAGGTGTCACTATTCATTTCCTTTTTGTTTAGCCATAGAGATGGATTAAAAAAAACAACAGAGGCACTCTTTGTCTGAAAAGGAAATGTTGACGGGCAGAAACTAGCACGACTTGGTTCTGATTTACAAAAATGTGGGTTGAGCCCATCGTTCCCAGAGCATGTCAGGCTCTTTGGGGAGCTGCTGGACATGGTCGGGGAGCTGACTCCCCCACCACTGCTGAGTGCGACCTTCACAAGGTCCTGACTTGTGGCAGATAGTCTATATGCAGCAGCCCCTGCCTGGCCCCTGTGTGCACATGTGTGCGCCTGCTCCTGGGAAGGGCCTGAGCACGCGTCTCAGATGGGCGGCTGGCTTTGTTGTCAGAGGCACAGCCTTCTTCAGATTGGCTGGTCTTCAAAGCAATGACATGCCGTGTCAGATCTGCCATAGTTTAGGCACGTGGCAGGCGTCCAGCATGCAAATGAGTCGGACGCTTTGCTGTGGCCTGCAGTGCCAGAGCCAGCAGCCCCACACCCCTGGGAGGCCCAGCAGGTGCCCGAGAGGCAGGTGTGCAGCTAGCCATATGCTCTGGTGAGCGTCGGGTTTCTGCAGGCATTTTTCAATGCCCTATGAGGTGAGATAAAGTGGGTGGAAAGGGTTCTATGCCAACTTATGGTTGCATGAGCCACCTCTGGGTAGAGACAGTCCTGAAACTCCAGCATGGCAGGCACAAGAGGGACAAATGTTAGGGTCAAGGGATGCCCAAGTGCAGCTTGACTCCGAAGAGTCACCAAACTGGGTAATTATTTTAAAAATCCTCTGCATTTCAGAGGCAAGGAATGTTTATGGTTAAGTTAGACCCTGTGTTCTATAGAGCCCCGATGCAGGACTAGAAGGCCATGTGAGGCGGAGGCCCTGACTTTACCACCCAGGAGATCCACCAGGGAGCCATACAAACCACCGTGCTTGGGCAGCTCTCGGGATCAGTTATACCAGACTCTGGAAAGAGGTCCTGGGCATCTGCAGATCTTGTTTCACATGTGAAGCCCACAGTGTGGAGCTGTGCTGTTCAATACAGTAAGGGAGAAAGGGAGGGGAGGGAGGGGGGAGGTACCGGGAGGGGGCTTGGTGGGATTACACCTGTGGTGCATCTTACAAGAGTATATGTGAAACTTAGTAAATGTAGAATGTAAATGTCTTAGCACAATAACTAAAAAAACGCCAGGAAGGCTATGTTAACCAGTGTGATGAAAATGTGTCAAATGGTTTATGAAGCTAGTGTATGATGCCCCGTGATCATATCAATGTACACAGCTATGATGTAATAATAATAAAAACAATTCAGTAGCCCCTAGCTGCACGTGGCTACCTTAATTTAAATCCAATACGATTTAAAAAAAATTTGTTAATTTGCACCAGCTGCATTTCCCGTGTTCAGTGCCGTATTGAGCAGCGCAGAGAACCTTTCCATTGTCCCAGAAAGTTCCACAGGGCAGTGTGCTGTAGAGAGTCCGTCCAGTCCATTGTTTTCTGGGGAGGTGACCCACCTTGCTTCGGGTACACTGGAGGCTCAGGGCAGTGGCTGGTCCTGTCTCCTGCATCACTTCTCAAATGCCTCGGGCTGCTGTGGCACAAGTGCACCCAGAAAAGGACCCAGACAATCTAGCTACCACTGCTTAGTAGGTTCACTGAGCAGGCAAAGATTGGGTGTGGAGCCCCCTCCACAGTGCTAGGATGACTTTGGTTGGCTTTGGCAGTGGGTATTTCTAGGGGCTCCTCTTGTCCTCTGATTATGCATGTTTAGGTCCCCAAAGCCTTGATGCTGCTAAACAGCTCCTCCCCCTCGGACGCCAGTGTGGAGGGCTCCAGCAGCCCTATGTGGCCATGTGCCAGCTGGTAAGAAGGCTCTGTCTGCCTGTCTGGGTCTCACCCTGTAATTTATCAGATGATCATTTTTGTAGCAAAGGGATCACACCATGCGGCAAGGATCTTTGAAAATGAAAGTGTGGTTCTTAAATGAGCCCAAGTGCAAACCAAAGGGAACGTGAGGGCAGTGAACCCGTGGTGACCAAAACGATGTTGGGGGAGGGTGGCTTTTCTAGCAGGGCAGCATTTCACAGCACGTGCTGCCAACTGTTGCAAAAGGAAAAAAAAAAAAAAAACCTAAGAAGAAGAAAAAGAGAAGGAGATGTACATATCCCCGCAGGCCTGCAAGCCCCTTTCTTCTCCATTGTTCTCTGGAGCAGGCAGCAGGCCCAGCCAACAGCTGTGCCTTGCGTGTATCACTAACAGCTGCTTTTTCCTGGGATGAAATTAAAAGATTAGGGGATATGGGCACGTGCTGGCCTCCGGAGCCCAAACAATGCTTGATTTAGGGTGAAACTTGTCTGGGGAGGCTGACAAAGGAGGAGGCTCTGAGTTGGCCAGGGGTCAAAAGGGGGGGCTCTGGCTTTGACAGAGACAAAAGCAGGGAGGGGGCTGGAGGCAGGGGGGGTGGCGGCCAAGAGAAAAGAGGCCTCAGCAGCAGCTGCTCCTGCCCCAGAAATTTGAGATGGGTCCTTTCACAAACACAAATGCTGGAGAAGAATAGGGGGCCACGCTTAGCTGAAATGGCTCGTTTGCAAATGAAAAGGAGATTGAGAGCCCCCTTACATTTTCCAAGTTTTCACCTAAGAGGATGGAAAATGATTAGTGCAGGCAGCAGAGCAGATGGGCCAGCCACCCCAGCGCAGTGCTCCGTGTTTACATAATAATCATGCCCGCTGCACGGGTGTAGGAGCCTGGCCCCCTAAGTGACCAGCGGGGACACCCTCACCCCTGAATTTGGTGGGTGGGGTGAAGTTCTAGCTGGGTCTCCATGGGAGATCTTTGCTGCAGCCTGTGTGGATATTAATTTATGTGCTAGGCTAAATTAAATACCCTTCTTAGCCATGAAGCAACAAGGTGGCTGCAGCAGGAGGCAGGCAGGCAGACAATGTTCCCCGTGCGGTTGTCATCCCTTGTCAGGATGTCTGACTTCCTCAGCTTGCTGTTTTCTCTCTAGGCCACTACTGAGCCAGTTAGAGGGGGACCCATGGACCACTTCATCATGTGTACAGAGGAGGATTGTAACCACCAGAGTGCGCAGGGTTGGAAGTCAGGCTCCCAAGTCAGGCTGCTGAGAAGGCAGGGCCAGAGGCAGCTCTGAAAGGAGGATGGAAAAGGCTACCCTCGCAGGAGAGGCACCTGGCAATTGCAGGGGATTCCCACATGCCTGGCAAATTCCCAAGGCAGCTTCATGGGTTGACACCAGTGCCCTGCGCTGAGTAAGGGTTTGCTTCTGGGAATGTTTCTGCAAAAGTGCATAACCTGAGTTAGCCCTGAGAAAACATCTGACAAATAAACCCACTGGGCCTAGAAGACAGAGAAATTTAGGAGACATACTGAACCGAAAGGCAGGCCAGCTGAGAGCACACACTCGGGGTCTTCTTTTACCTTAAAGGGCATCCATGAAACAACCGGCAGAATCTGCGTAAGTTCAGCAGTTTGGACAATAATATTGTATCCATGTTAATTTATGGTTTGTACTGTGGTTACGTGAGAGAATATCCCTGATTTTCTAGGAAATATGGAATAATATTCAGGAGAAAATGGGCATCATATCTGCAACTGACTTCCATGAGGTTGAGAAAATAAATTACAGCTCTCTCTGTATATGGCTTCAATGAGAGAGAGAGATTGAGAGGAGAGAGAAAGAGAGACCCCATGGGTGTAGAAGGGAGAGAGAGAGAAAGTGAAGTGGTAAAATCTCAACATTTGGGAAATCTGGATGAAGGTTAGACGGTAATTTTTTATATTATTTTGCAACCTTTTTTCTAAGTGTGAAATTAAGTCAAAATATCCATGTTAAAAGGGAAAATGGGGCATTTGAAGCAAAGATCTTGGGTGAGTCATCCCGGCCACCTCCCAGGAGTACACGGGCATCTGCTTGTTCCAGAGCTGCACACATCACCCAGCAACCTCGGGCCCACTACATCTGTGATGGGGATAATCCCTGCTACCTGGGCTTATGTTGCCACCCTGCAGCGTGTGTGTAGGGAGTAGGGCTGTGTTTGGGCACGAGTGCTCTCCTGGGCCCGTCTGTAGGGTGGGATATCTTCCTGAAGTTGACTTGACTGAGAGGTCTGACTTCCTGCTTTGTGGCCGTGGAAGGCTGTCAGGTGTCAGGTAGTTAGTTAGGAATAGCTCTCCTGGGAAGGGGCAAGGGTGGGCTCCAGCCCCCATTTTGCTGCCATCCACTTGGATTCTGTACCAAGTGATTGTCATACCTGGGGAGGAGGGACCACCCTACCCATGTGCCAATCAGAACTTAGTGTGCCAACTGCAAAAGGTTGCAGAGGACCCTCTAGTCTAATAGCAGGTACAATAGAGTCTTGAAGGTGACCTAGGACAGCCATAAGACTAACTATCCTGTGGTTCACCCTCATCATGGGCTCTCCGAGAGGCTCCACATACTCAGTAAGACTCTGGTTCCGAGGTGACATCTGAACCAAGAGTAGGCCTAATCCCCTGCGTTTTTGCCAACTTGCCTTGGCAATGGAGGCCTGTTCCCTGTCTATGGAGAATATACCTTTCTCTGTCAGGTTATATTTGTTCTTACACTGTAAACTTACCTTTCTCTTCCTCAATGAATTTTGTTTCATAGTCACCTTACTTTTGGGAGTCTGGACATTTTTCAACCAAGACCATTCCAAGAACTGAGGACCTAGGCAGCTGCCTGAAACCCCAACATTTTAGGAGAAAGGCGGCTTCCTTGAAACCCAACAGTCACCAGGCAGGAGGAAGGGCTTTACTCACCCCAGGAAGCTGACCTGGCTGTAGAGGCAGTAGAGTGAGGGGCTTGGCTAAGGAGAGTGAGGAGAGCCATGTCCCAGGGACATTCCCTGGCCTCCTGGTAGTGGTCACCTCTAAGGTACTATATCTGACATTGAGCTACTGTCTTCCCCTTCTGAATCACTGTGGTATTATTGCATGCAGTTAACTGCCTCTCTCACTAAGGCCCAGCTGATACTTTTGCCCTTTGGATGCTGTCAGCTGCCTACACCTTTGTGTCACCTAGACAGGGAATCATTAGGAAATGCCCAGGCTCCATTCATCCCAAAATGGCCCAGTCAGAGTCCCTGAGGATAGAGAGAAGGTCAGAGGTGTGCTGTCAACATTTTTGAGTGTGCACTCAGGGCTGCAAAGGGCTGCCTGGCTGTTTGCACTCAACAACTCAGATTTGATTTTAAGTTGAGGGTGGAGTCAGACACCACCCAAGCACCTTGCGGCTGCCAGAGGGACCTTGCAGGCCAGAGTGAGGCAGGGGACACCCCAATGTTGAGAGTCTGGTATATTTTAAGGTCTTTATTCCAATCTTGGTAGCAGAAATTCTGGTGTTTGTGCAGTGAGTGGCACAGGATAAAAGCACATGCCTCAGACACTGGTGGCAGGAGGAAGCTATCTTCACAGAGTTAAGGATTCTGATGGCGCAAACCCCAGAGTTTCCCCACAACTCCTGTGAACCCCACTCAGCAGGGCCCATGGCAGGGCTGGGGCAGAGCAAGCTCTGTGAGAAGCCTTTAGAGATGTGTGCTCTCAATTTAAAGGAAGGAGCACATTTGTTTAGCAGTTGCAGTTCAAATGCTTCCTTTTGGGACTTGTGGGACCTCATGCACCATCTTTGGTTTTTGTTCAGAATATGTAGGGCTGCCTAAAAATCCCCTACTTGCCATATGTGTTTTTACACAATGTTGGATGTGACAGGATTGTTTCCAAAACACAGGAAGAAGTGGGGAGACTGGAGCAGGCTGCCAGTCATGCTGCAATGACAAGTGCGTGTGCCCAGCAGCCTAGGGACCAGGAGGGACACCCAGGGGTACCTGGAGGGGACATGAGGACACTGCCTTGGAGCAAATTATGGAGAAATGAACACATCTGAAGTCCCCTGCGTATTCTCTGCCTCTCTTCTGGGAACCAGTCTGTTTCTGGCTTCAAAACTCATGGAAATATGCTCTATTTGCAGAAAGGTGATAGAGGCATGGCTGTTGGGAAAAGTGACGGAGGACAAATGAGTCCCTTGACTGGCCTTGGGTCCATACAAGGAAATTGGTTTCTTAGATGCACTCCCAACTGCTCTTCATGAAAAAAAGTCTGGTTTTATATAACACATACATATATATGTGTATATACACACACATATGAAGAGGCAGGTGGCCCAGAGAAGCCTGCCTGTCTGCCTGCAGCCAAGTGGCAGCAGCCCGTGGCTTGGTGCAGGCATGGAGGAAGGCATTGTCCAACAGGGCCTGCCAAGGTGAGTGGGGTGGAATGCCAAGTACAGAAGATGCAGGGCAAATGTTACTGAACTGAAAAAGCTGTTATCAGCAGGGGGATAATTATCTTGTTGTTCTTTGATAGGGTCACTGTAGTTCTTCTGAAGACTTCAGATCCTGGGCTTTCGAAGTCATTGAGAACATTGTGCTGAGCTGGGTGTGTGTTTGTTGCCATCTCTGGCCTCTCTGAAATGTCCTTCTCACTGAAATACGGTCTGCACCACAGGGAAGGGCAGTAAAGAAGGGAAGCCTACCATTTTTGACAACTTGGGTGAACCTGGAGGACATACTATTAAGTGAAATAAGCAGGCACGAGGAATAAATGTCACATGACCTCACTTACAGGCAGAGTGTAAAAAGTTGCACTCTTGGGAGTAGAGAATAGAAAGGGGCTTTCAGGGGTGGGGGTGGCGAATAGGGAGACGCTGGGCAAAGGACAGAAAGTCTGGTTAGACAGGAGGAATAAGTTCTTGATCGACTGCACGTCGTGGTGACTGGAGTTAATAATGCACTGTATACTTGAAAATCGCTGAGGGAGTAGATTTTGTGTTCTCATCACAAAAGAATGCTGAGTATGTGAGGTGATGGCTGTATTCAGCGGCTGCTTCGGCCATCCCACAGTGTGCATATGTATCTCAAAACATCGTGTTGTCTACCAGAAATGTATGTGATTGTTACCTGTCAATTTAAATGAATTAATTAAAAAAAATAAACGAGAAGAGCCAAGGTAGAAAGCACCTTCCCCCGGCCAGCTCTTCACTGTGGCTCCACTGACGG
This sequence comes from Loris lydekkerianus, assembly GCA_963574355.1. NCBI lineage: Eukaryota > Metazoa > Chordata > Mammalia > Primates > Lorisidae > Loris > Loris lydekkerianus. Next base: position 58,316 of record CAUYPK010049823.1, on the reverse strand, counting down.
ATGGCTTTGCTGATAAGCTGCTTCGGGGAGGCGGGCAGCCAGGTCTCTGGGTGTTGGCAGCTGCCTGTCAGGCTGGGGCAGGCAGCAGGGGTCAGGGGCTTCTGTGGATCACAGGACAACAGGGGCTCAGGCACAAAAGCCCAGCTGCTGCAGACGACACAGGCCTGCTCTTTGTGAGGTGCGGGCTGCCAGCGTCCCAGGAGGCAGGTGAGGCAGCCAGCGCAGGGAGCCCAGCTTGTGGGGCCGGCACTGAACAGCTGCTTCCCATGGAGAGTGGCCTGCAGGACATGCAGAGCAACCTGCCCCATCAGTCACCGTGTCTTCACAATGAAAGGGCTGCTCCTTAGGTGAGCTCCACCCGGTTCATTATCCATCTGAACCTGAATTTTCTCCCTGTCCCACATTATCTGTGCCTCCTGAAAGCTTGATTGTGCACTTCTTCTGATTTTGTGCTAATAACCCCAGAGTGGGTCTGTATGCTCCATATTAAAATAAAAACCTGGACCCATAAAAGGTAGAGTTCAGAAACATCTTATTGTCCTATAAGGTCAGGGTGGGTGGGGCTGCCTTGGGGTCCTGAAGTTACGCTCTCTGAGCATCAGTGTTCTCCTCCAGGAGATGAGGAGCAGGAATAGTTTCACCATCATATTTGGGCACCCGTTGGTGTCTCGAACCATGCATGGCTCCCAGTGGCCATACCTACTTGTCCCAGTGGAGTAAAAGAAAAAGACCAGAGAGAAATCGATGCTGTTTAAAATGATCTTTGCCCAACACACTGTAACATGATGTGGACGCACACCTGTGTCCACATGTGAACAACCTGTGTCCAGGAAACTGGGGAAAGAAACTGAGACTAAGCTAAAGTTAGAGAAACAGACATGCAGAAAGGTCTCTTCTAACTCAGCTGTCCCCTGTGAGTCTTGCTCTTTGTGGCCCAATTCACTTGTTTTCCTCCTAAATCCAACCATCCAGACGGTAGTGGAGAGTTGATTTGGTAAAATGTATTAGTCTTTCCCGAGAGGTGGTCCTCGGGGGCAGTGACGCCTTGGGGAGGGCATTGCTCAAAGGTCAGCTCTAGTTTGGTATCCTTCCTGGATTCTACCTCCTGTTCTGGGGGATTCAGAGCTGGAAAGCTGGAGTCCTCACTACAGGCATCAACTATCTGCGCAGACCTAGCCTAGGGCTGTGTGGACAGGCAGGCTCCTTCTGGCATGGAACATGGTACCATCTGGGGGCACAGAGTCTTGGAGGCTGAGGGAGAGGCTTCAGGGATGGCCAGAGAGGCCAGGGCAAAGGCGTTGGCAACCCTCAGAGAGAGTGTATGCCCCTTGGCAGCTGGCCTGGCCGGGCTCTTCAGAAGCGTCTGGGCTCACCTCTTTCATGTGGTGTCTCCTCTGAGGCCCCAGCAGCATGTGGAATTCATTCATTCATTTTCATCCCCCATGGGATGTTTCCTCAAACCCCATGTAATATGCAAAGGTACCATTTCCAGTTAATTTAGCAAAATAATTTAGCTCCTATAATTTTTCAATTTTTTTCTTTTTCCTTCCTTCCTTCCTTCCTTCCTTCCTTCCTTCCTTCCTTCCTTCCTTCCTTCCTTCCTTCCTTCCTTCTCTTTCTTTCTTTCTTTTTTTTTTTAACGAGGAAGCACATATTGTGCTCTTAGCCCCAGAGCCAGGGGCCAATTAAACTCTAGTATCCCCATTGTTCCCAGGGAAGCAAGAGCTACACGTGCTCCTGGCAAGCATGGGCAGCAGCAGGGCCGGGCAGGCAGCCCCTGTCCTGGTGGTGCAGTGACTCTAGCCAGACCCTGGCATATGCCTGGCCCCAGGGGAGGGGCATCTGCACGGCACATGCTGGGTGGAAGGGTCGGTCTCACAGAGAAGCGTGCCACCCCCCCCACCCCCACCCCCAGCAGGCCTCTCGATGGAGGCAGGCGTGCCATGCAGCAGAGACACTCTTTGTCCTCAATTCCCAGACAGTGTGAGATGAAGTCTGCTTATGGTGCATCTGTATACCTTCCAGTTAGAGCTGGGCCAGCAGACTTTGGTGTACTATGGGATGGCAGCTTTTAGATGCACCCCCATGCTCTTCAGCTCCCCTCCCACAAAGCAGTGAGGTCTGTCTCCTGCTCTAGAACTGGGGCCCAGGTTCAGGACTGGTGGATATACAGTAGGGATATGCCATGTCCAAGGGAAGAGATGGTGCCCAACTCCTCAGGTGAGACGTAGCCTCTACCTGTGTGTCACTGGCAGGCGCTTGCTGGAGCTCTGAGCTGACATGCACTGAGTCCTACCACCTGCAGCTACCATGTCGTGGAGAAGCACACAGTAGCTCACAGGGACAGCGTGTAATAAAAAGATCTGAGGCTGCATGATGAGATGCCTGGCCAGCCTCCAGCAGCTCCAGCCACTGTGTGACCACACAGCAGAAGGCCGTAAGCCAGAGCCACCCAGCTGCAAGTGTTCACAGAATGATTGTGGTCATTTTAACACACTAAATTTTGGGGTGATTTGTTACATGGCAGGAGAGAAACAAAATATCTGGTGCTCCCCATATTCCCCTTCCAGCTCCAGTCTGGGCCACCCCACTCTTCTCTGGATGGCTCAAGAGTTGTTCTCCTGCCATTTCCAGCACTTGGCTCTTAACATGGTTTCTTCAGATTATGGGACACAAATGCCAAGCCCTGTGCTTGCTTATTTACAAGAGCCTCTTGGCTAATTTACTTTTAATTCCTCCCCTTATTTCAAAGAGCTGGCAGGTGCCTTGGCACACTCCCACAAGAAGTTAAAGTGAAATCAAGGACATTGGCAGACTTCAGTGGAAAGTGGGAAAGAGAAATGAATATATCAGGAGCTGGAGATAATGTGGATGCTGGCATGGGGCTAACATTTAACTTTCATTTCTCAGCAGCTAAGGCTTTTAAGAAAAGCTCCAGTTCTTAATTTATAAAAGAAGGCAGAGCAGTTCTCCAGGAGAGACAAGTTATTTTCCTGACATTTTTATCCAGGAAAATTAAGTATTTGAACATAAGGCAGAGGAAATAGCATAACATTTAATGTTTCCAATAGCATTTGTTTTAAGAAGAAAAGTCTTTTTCACGTGGTAATTTTTAGTTTCGTTGCATAGTAAAAGCTTCAAGCAAAATGTTTCATCTTCTGGGCACAGCATGTCTGTTGGCTGCTGGACAGAGCCCAGGAGACCTAGAAGACAGACCCCGCCTGGGCGGGCATGTCCCTTGTGGACCTCAGCAGCCCTCACTGTGCTTTTGGCAGGAACAGGGTGGTGTCCAGTGAATGCCAGGGGGAGATTTCTGGGCTGTTGATTGAGGCCAGAGCCACGTGCTTTTGAGTCCTCCAGACTAATGAAATGCTGACATTCTGTTCCACCAGTTCTGTCTGGAGTTTTGGCTTTGGCAGAGAGCCGGGGGTTGGGGCGGGGGGGACCCAAGGGCTGGTCAGTGCTTGCTTCTCCCTTAGAAGGTTTGCTGGGCTGGAATGTGTGGATGGTGCTCAGTGGAACTCTCTGGAGCATGAGATACTCAGTGGACATGTGTGGCTCTATGAATCCAAGCCTCAGGCTCGGGTCCTTTCAAGGGGCCAGGAGACAGCTCTGGCTGCTGTCCTGCTATGAAGGCTGGCCAGACCTCCCTTTGTAGGCCCCGAGGGACAGCTTTGTGATCTTGTAGGTTGGGACAGTAACGTATTTGTACCATCCCATGCAGGTACATGCTGCACACATGCTGTTAAACCTTGTCCCCTGCACCAAAAGTTAATCTTCCTGTCTGATCTGACTTTTACAGATGGGACAGGCACAGTGTCCAGGTGCGTCCCTTGTCATCTATGGGGCTGACATGGAATTAAGCACATTTTGCCTTTGATTTTGTCCTATTCTTCCACTCTAGCCTGTACCCACAGAGACGTTACTCAGTCCCCCTCTTCCCCCCTGGTCATAAGACACCTTCAGGGCTCTCTGCGTGTCCCTCCAGCAGGACTGTGCCCTGTCTCTTGGAGGAGCCAGGGCTGGTAGGCATGGGGTCTGGGTGCTCCTCTGCCTCCCTCTTCTAGTGTCTTCTGAGGGGCTGTGCCCATCTGGGCAGGGGAATTGAACCTGGGCCTGTGCACAGGAACCCACAGCTCCTGTGTGGCTCTGTGGAGGCTTTCCAGTGGCTTGGCCCTGCATAAAGGCAGACAGCTCAGACAAACTTTGGGCAGGATAGGAAGAGCCCTAGGGGATAGGGAAGCAGAAATCCCTACCTCTGAGGTGGGTCCATCCAGGGCTCGCTTTGTAGGGACTGGAAGAATGTGCAATTTTCTGCTCACCTGAGGTCCATGCTGGTCACAAGAGCACTGTATTTTTTGGTGAGATAATAACAATGCTCCTTCCTTCTACCTTCTCACTCCACACTGTCTAGGTTATTCACAGCTGGCCAGCTGCTGACTCAGCCCCTTGCAGGACACCCAGGCAGACCCTCTAATATTACCTGGTCACTTCTGCCCCCAGAGAGCTGGCCTGCTATTTCCACCTTTCCATCTTTTGCCATAAAGAAAGGAGGTAACTCTGTGTGAAGATGTAGTGACTCATGGTCTTCCTTCCTTGGTGTTGACTGATTCATGCTTGGAATTCTGATTTGGGCCACTTCTGCAGGGTTTTGTGCCAAGGCCATGACTCTGCCCCCGTCTATGCTAGAGAGCTCCCTTCAGCACATTCTCAGCCTTGTTGGGGGCCCCAGGCTCCACCCACATCTCAGAGGCAGTGACACTCTAATCTGGCCCTGAACTGTGTGCCCTGGTACCTCCTGAGAGGTTCTATTTAAGTCTCTTTCTCTTAAACCTCTCCGCCATGTCTTTGATGTTGCTGGAAACTGTTTTTCTTCTGGGTGGTTGTATTATGGGCAAGACACTCATTTCCTTGAGATTGAGTTGCTCCCTTGGTAAATGAGGCATCACATGTGGGATGTCTGGGAGCCATGTGACAAAGATGATGATGAGGATGTACCCTGAGCGGTATCCCTAAAGACCTTCAAGGAAAGGCCCGCTGCCCAGCCATAGTGTTATGGTCGGCAGGTGGCTTAGTTGGCCTCCCTCAGGGCCAGGGTTACCTCAGCTCTTAGAGCCACTGTGCCAATCCCAAGGGCCACATCCAGTGCTCCTGGAGGCAGGGTACAGGGCCAGCAGCTGTCTCAGGGGCACAAGTCTCCAGGGACATTCCAGCTCTGGAGCGCCAGTGGGCCAGCTGCAGCTAGCAGGGAGTCTGCCTCCCGCTGTCCATCCCCCTCCCTGTGCTGTGGATCCCAGAACCCTCCTTTATCCAAGCCTGTGGGCTCACTTCCTGAGCATTCGCTGGGTGGGCACAGACGTCAGGGCCAGGCAGCCTGTGTCCGTGTCCTCTTCTTGCCTCCTCTTCCTACAGGTAAGGTGACGTGCAGAGGACCCACTACCTCATCTCATGGCCTCTCTCTGTGTACTCTCTGGGATGACGAACAGGAGGCTTAGGACAGCAGAAAACCATATTTCTGTTTCATTTATGAAATGAGAATCTGGGTGTGGGGATCTTAGGCACCCCTCCCTCTGCAGGGCCATGGGCACAGAAGGAGCCAGGCCCTGCCCAGCATTTCCTTCCAGCTCTCAAGGGAGGCAGGAGGACTCCAGCTGCCCATCAATTGTGTCTGTAATTTTTGTTCCTGGTTTAGGACTTACTCACATGACTGCAGTGAATAAGTGGCTAGGTTGGCCACAGTGTTATCCTGCTGAGGCCTGCATAGAGGCGGTCAAAGCCACACGTGACCTGGGCACAGGCCTGGGAGCCAGATGGGCTTTGAATCTCCACGTGACTCTCCAGGCTCACTTGGCCCATTTTCTTCTGCTTATAACATGATGCCTGAAACTGGGCAATTTGTGAAGAAATGGAATTTATTTCTCATAGTTCTAAAGGCTGGGAAGTCCAAAATTGAGCGGGGTGCATCTGCTGGTGAGGACTAGTCAGCAGGGCACCATGTTTTGAGGGACAGACGTGCTCTTCTCTTCTGATGAAGCTGCTGTGATAACACATTAACCCATTAGCCCACCAGTGTCACCCTCTCTGTGGGTACAGGCCTGAGTGGAGGAATGAGGCAAAGGCAAAGGCAGGCATTTCTTAAAGGCCCCCCTCTCAATACTGGCACAGTGGGGACTAAGTTTCAGCATGAGCTTCAGAGGGGGCAAACATTCAAATCACAGCAAGGGCACTCAGATTGCCGGAGCTCAAGGCCAAGGCCGCACACCCCCAGATGCAGCTCAGCTGGACAGTGTGCTCAAGGGTCCTCAATGACAATGCTGGAGAGAGAGAAATCAAGGGGAAAAGGACCCAACAGAAGAGGAATCGTGATTCAGGGCCTGGAATGTCTTTGAGCTATAATCAAGACAAATGGCACAAGGAAAAAAACCCACATAATTTAAAACAGAATAAAGCATTAAGTTCCCCAAGAGATTGGAGTGGAAATATGAAACAAATTAAAAAGTGCCATGAAATGAAACCATGAAGAGCTGTCTGCAAGGAGATAGTATCTGATCTTAGTGGCAAGAATACTGTCCCTGGCCTACAGTGTGTGAGACTTGTTCTGTAGAGCAGGAAGCCCACCTCCAAGGCAGCTCCACTGGGTGCAAAATTGAACAATATCTTATAGTTATGATAATACAAACACTGTGTGCTTTTAGTTGTTAGAAATAATTTACGAGCAGAGCATATGCTGCTTGTTTGTCACTAAAGTGAAAGTAGAAAGTAGCGAAGAAAGGGGCATTTAGAAAAGGTAGGAAACTTGAGTGAGTAGGGGAGCACTGCTATTCTCATAAAGTTAGATGTCAGGAATCCCTTTGGAAAGCTGATGCGAAAAGAAATAGATATTTAAGAATATCCTTAAGATTCCAGAGCTAACCAATAAAATAACTAAAATCACAAATATAAGCATCAGACATTGGAAAAAAAAGGTAGTATAAACTAGCAAAATTTTCATTTTTCAACTGGTGTTGCCTGCAGCAGACAGCTTGTGAGAATAGACGAGTAAATCATGGGCAATCACAGATAGCTTGGCCAAGAAATAGCTACAAGGTTTTCCTCTGAGTGGGCAGGTGTAAGACCTTTGTGTTTATTATAAACTCTTCTGGTTTTTTGGTTACCAGGTGGTGTATTACTTGGATACAAGTTAAAAAAAAAAAAAGCCAATTATGTCCTTGTAGAAAACTTAGAAAATATAGAAAAGTATAAAGGATAAAGTAAAAATCATTTACAATTCTACTAACTAGAGATAAGTACTTTTGATTCTTATTACTGGAGTGTTTTCTGTTTCACTATGGTCATTTTTCTTAAATAATTACTGTGTATATATTTTTGACATTTTCTCTTTTAAATGATAGATTATATTATAAGCAATTACTGATGACATTGAATTTCTATGAAAACAAGGTTCTAAAGAACTGTATTATACTCCATCACCTGTGTACTATAACTTGCATTTAGGTTATGAAGTATGAAATGTCTCATTTCCTTGAGTTCTAAGTTTGACAGTTGATACCTTTGACATTTCATTTTGACACTTCTTGTCTTATTTTTATTGTGGAAGTACATGTTCAGTCTTTCCAAAGCATATTTTGGCCTGTGATTATCTTTAAAAAAAATTTTTTAGAGTAATTTTTGTGAAACCATGGATATGTCAAAAATCCATGCTATTTTTGAATGTGAGTTACATTGTGGAACCAAGGCAGTGTCAGCTTGAAATTACCAAAGAAGTATATGGAAGGATGTGGCTGAGGAGCACACAGTAAGTAGGTAGTTTGAGAAGTTCTATTCTGGTGATTTTAGGCTTGAAAATGAACCATGTGGATAACCTGAGACCAAGGTGAATAATGATGAGCACAAAGCAGAAAGGGACTCCATCTCAACTTATGTGAATTAGCAGCAAAGTTTGATGCCACTATTCCAACAATATTGGACCACTTGAAACAAATGGCAAGGTAAAGAAGCCGTATAGATGAGTTCTGCATGAGTTAAATGAGGATCAGAAGAGAAATCGTCTTGTAGCTTGACCTTCTTTGCTGTCACAACATAAAGGCAAACTACTTCTACATAGTATTGTTACCTGTGACGAAAAATGGATTCTTTCTGATTATCACAAGTGTTTTGCACTATGGTTGGATAAAGATGAAGTGCTAGAACACTTTGAACATTTGATTGAATTCTGGTGTGAAGCCTATAAGGCCAGGCCAGGTTTTTGTCAGGAGATTTTTTATTTTTTATTGTTTCTTTGCTCTCAGTGCTTGAAATTGGTCTATTCAAGAAATCCATTTCTTGATTAAGACTAGGGAGAGGGTGTAATTCCTGGTATTGATCCATTTCCTCCACATTGTCAAATTTCTGGGTTTCTTGTGGTATTCAGAGATAATCTCTTATATGTCTGTGACATCTGCTGTTATTTCCTCTTTATCATTTCTGATTGAGATTATTAGGGATTTTAATTTTCCATTTCTCGTTAATCTGGCCAACGGTTTTATCGATTTTATTGTTTTGAAGGACCAACTTTTTGTTTCATTAATTTTCTGAATGATTCTTTTGTTTTCAATTTCATTAATCTCTGATTTAATTTTGGTTATTTCTTTCCTTCTGCTGGGTTTGGGATTAGATTGTTCTTGTTTTTCCGTTTCCATAAGATGGCTCATGAGTTTGTTGATGGGCTTTGCTCTCTTTCTGCTTTTCACATGTAGGCGTCTAATGTGATAAATTTCCCTCTTAAGACTGCTTTTGCTGTATCCCACAGGTTTTGGTAATTTGTAGCTTCATTGTTGTTATGTTTGAGGAATTTGACAATTTCCTCCTTTATCTCTTCCTGGACCTAACTATCATTCAGCATAAGGTTGTTTAATTTCCATACCTTTGTGTGGGGATGAACGTTTTTGTTGGAGTTGAGTTCTACCTTTGTTGCCTTATGGTCTGAGAAGACACAGGGTATAATTTCTATTATTTTAAATTTGTTGAGATTTGACTTGTATCCTTGGGCATGATCTATTCTGGAGTATGTTCCATGGGCTGATGAAAAAAATGTATGTTCTTTAGCTTTGGGGTGATGTGTATATGTCTGTTAATCCCGTTTGTTCTAGGATCACATTTAAGTGATGTTTGCCATCTTTGTTTACTTTCTGTTTAGAGGATCTATCCATTTCTGTCAGAGAGGTATTAAAGTCCCCTGCAATTATGGTGTCATGGGATATCATATTGCTCAGACCAATCAAGGTCTGTTTCATAAGTCTGGGAACATTTAAGTTAGGCATATAAATATTTAAATTGAAATGTCCTCTTATTGTATTTTTTCCTTGGTCAGTATGAAGTAACCTATAAACTACAGTTTTGATTTAAAATCAGACATTTAATATTTACTGACTCAATATTAATGTAATAATTTCCCTAACATTATATGTTTGGGTTGCTTTCAGTCTAAGTTGCCATGACAAATTCTGAGGTGAACTTTTTGTCTTTACATGAATCTTAGTATTCCTAATGATTTCCCTATGATACCGTTTTAGAGAGGGGTTTACAGGGCCAACAAGTATAAACACTTTTAAAGCTCTATGTTGTAAAGTTGCTTTCAGTAATATTCCACTTAATTTCTTTTTCTTTGAAGACCTATTAGTCTACCCTTAGTATAGGATGTACTGAAAATTAATCATATACTTTCATGAGAAGGATATTTATCTGGTAGAAATTCCATTAGTGTGTGGCTGGCACTGTCAGCATACTGTAAATATTGACCTCTGTAGCTAGGTATAAAACCACAGGATTTGTGAATTCAAACCACTAATGAGTCCTGAAAGCAGCAACTCTAAGAACTGAGTTTGGGGTGGATGCATTGTGCTGACTGCAGGAGGGAGGTATTGCTGACTGCATGAAGGCCGATGAGTCAAAGCAAGCCAACATCAGCCATGAATTTTATCAACTTATCTAATTTCCCCCTTCTCTCCCTCTTCTATTTCTCTTCCCCTCCTGCCATCCCTTCATCCCTGCATCCTTCCATCCATCCGCCCATCCCACCAAGATTTTTAAAGGCTTCTTCAAAATATTACAGCAGCAAATTTCTTTCTGTGCCTCAAAAGGTCAGACATTTTTCATAATTGAGTCCTATGAAATTGGACTACAGGACATTTATAACTGAAATGTATCTCCAGTAACTCAGGGCACAGATGATGTTTGTGGGAGACTAAGAAATATTCCCTCATTCTGAGAAAATTAGATATTTTTATCTATAATGAAGAAAGCAGAAAGTAACAAAAGCTAAAATTCAGATACTGACAGTTTAAGAGGATTGCATAGGCCAATTTCATTCTGTTTTTCCCTTTTGTGGCAAGTTCAAAGGCCCCTAGCAGCTTCCTATCACTGGGCAGGTCAGAATTTGACATGGTGCCAACCCCAGAGGGAGAATCGACCTTCAGCTGTGGTTGCCTTTCATGTTTTTGTGGGTGCTCTGGCTTTGACCTTTCCCTTATATTTGCAACACCTTTCTGAAGCAGCCACTTTCTTCCTTTCCAGAGAAGGGGCCATCTGCACCTTGGTCCATTTCTCTGGATTGTTAATTTCTCTTTGCTTTTGTGATTCTATCAAATAGAATATTGTGAGAAGATGTCACCGAGGCCTGGCTTTACAGTTGTTTTATGAATCTTCTTGGACTATCCTCTGGAGTTGGCCAGGCTCATCAAATGTTTATAGACATAGCATCTATTTCCATGGGGCATCCTGCAGTCTCAGCGTGTGGTCCTTGGTCCCCTGGCTTGGCCTGAACAGTACAAGGGAAGTTCCGGGGCAGAGCTCACATGAAAAGATATAAGGGCTTTCTGGGTAGGAGGCTTAATGAGGGCTAATGTATGGCAGTTGATATGGAGCATCTATTTTTAGTAAAGCTTGATGTTGGTGGTAGATTGATTTTAGTAAAATTTGGTAACTGTGTTTGGAATGTTGGGATTCAGATGCATAAGGTGGATGGTGGCTTTGAAATAAGGAGTTCTTAAGTAAATTCCCATGTTCTAGAGCCAATGACGTGAGCTAGCCCTAAAGAGGGGGTTGTGGGAGACCACAGATGGGGGGTGGTCAGGGGTTGCTTTGGTGTCAGCTGTGCCCTGTGAAGTTTGGGGCTCCCCTGGCCCGTAGCTGCCCCCTGCTGTAAGACAGTCCCTAGAGAGCCTGGGGCATCCACCAAAGGGCTTGTCTTTCCCTGTCTGCTTTTTTAAGCTGCAGTATGATCAATGCAACCAACCTAAAAAATCTGTAGACATGTCACACAAGGGACCTAGTTGGCTGCTTAATCTTGCTAATGCTACACTCCTGGTCCTTTGGTTCAGTGGGGGTGGGAGCTGCTGGGAGGTGATATGCAAATTTATGTAAATAAGAGGCAGTGTTCTCATCCCCTTTTCAATGTATTAAATTGTGAGTCTTTTGACGTGGCTGAAGCTAATTTGAATTTATAACCAACTGCAACAGGGTGCTGAAAAACCAAGCTAGTAAAAAATTAATTAATTAGAAAAGAATTCACCAGACTTCAGTTCACTTGGACTTTGAGTCCTATCAGGTTCCTATGTGATGGATAAGCTCTGTCCCTTTCATGGACGGCACCCAGGACCATGGCAGGCTGCAGTCCTAAGGCAAACTTGCTACTTCAGACACAGTCCAGGTTCAGGTCCTGTGAAAGAGGACCTGATAACATGACTACATTTCAAATTCTGAGGGTCCTGGTGTCCAACCCAGGACTCGACATGCCAGCTAGTCAGTTACCTTTCTGTTCTAGCCTGTCCCCTGGCCTCTCAGGTAGCATTCAGTGGGGAGAACTTGGGGGAGAGGAGCTCATCTCCATTTCCTGGGTGCTGACAAAAGAGGACAACATGCCACATCCCTCTAACTGCTGCTGCGAGGTGGGCCCATTTTAAAGGGGAAGACTGAGGCTCACTCATAGAGGAGCTGGTGAGCTGGATCGTACCAGCTGCCCATGGCAGAGAACTGGACTTCAGGCACCACTCAGGGCCTTTCCCCAGAGCTGTGGCTTCCTCACAACCATCGTGGCCTAGAAGAGAGAGGCCAGCTGGAGCAAGCTGGTGGTGTTATTGGCAGTAGCCACCAGGCCACCAAGGCCAGCTTGCCATCTTGGCTCCCCCACTGGTTGGCTGTATTCATGAACGTGGCTGGACCATGGGCTACCCAGATATTTGGTCAAACATTATTCTGGGTACTTTTCTGAGGCTAGTTTTCAAATCAGTGGACTTTGAGAAAAGCAGACTGCCCTCCACAATATGGGTGGGCCTCGTTGATTCATGGAAGACTTAATCAGAAGAAGAGCCTGACAAGGAGGCGGGAACACACTTTGAAAACCACTGATGTCAGTGACAGTCCAGAATAATGTCTGACCTGCTCTAAACGTTCAATGAATAGAGGCTGCTGTGTTTATTCCCATGTGGCCTGGGAAATGGTTCTGCCACAACAGGGCTGGCGGTCATGTGGGGCTCATTTGGTGTGGAGGGGATGGAGCTCCCAGGTGTCCCTAAATTCATTTGCAGGATTGGCAACTTCTGATGCCCATGGCCCTGCCCTGCTCAGTTCCCCACACATGGCTCTTACCAGACTTCAGCTCTTATGTTTCCAGAGCACAGGACTGAGCTGCTGAGGCATGGCTGCACACTGATGGCTCAGATTCTAAAGATCAAGGTGAATAAAGTTTAACTGGACTTCGAAGACATAAAAATTTTACCTGGGCACTTCTTAGGATATTTGAGTGTTTTTTAAAGCTCTGGTCAAAAATCCTAGCAGATTTAAGGGATTGAGCTTAGCTGGACTGTGTGTATTATGGAGCAAGGGTGGGGGTTGGAGAACCCAGTCTGAATCCTCAGAATCTTTGGAGACTGAGAGTGAGGGTGTAAGGTCTCAAACTTTAGGGAAATCCTTTCCAGATTACGCATTTTAATTCACACCTATTGGGCGTGATGCGTACAGTCTGGGTGGGGGGCACGTGACTTAATTTTTGAAAAAAACTAAGTATGTAAACAAAACACGTACTCCCTAATGTTCTGAAATAAAAAAAAAAAAGATGAATTCTCAAAAAAAAAAAAAAAAGAAAAAAGATTACACGTTTTATTTTCAGTTGCCTTTGTCAGGTTCCGTGGGGCATCAGGACCTGTCTCCTGTACACTGAGGCCAGGATATTGGCTGTGCCTCCTGCTGTGCTGGCCTGGGCTCCCAGGAGGTCTAACCATGGAGCCCCTTCTCTCTTCCGTGCCCAGAGCACGTACATCAGAAACACCACACACATGTGGGCGACCCACAGCCGCCTGTGACCATCTGCTTTCCCCAGCCCAGAGATGTGTCATCATTTTGCATTGTTAGTCACTGATACTTCGCCAGCAAACACAGGCTGGAATGTGGAGATGCATGCACCTCCTGGTCCCATCCAAGCCCGTGGGTGACTCAGAAGATGGAGAGCTTAGGTGGCTCCTTCACAGCAAGGAGCGGGCAGGGAGCAGGTAAGGGTAGAGAGAGCCCACAACAATCCAAGGCCTGAGCTAGCTCCCTCGAGTGGGGTGTTTTTAATTGAGCTCATTGTTGGAGAAAAGCTCCAGAGCATTCTGGAAGGAAAGCCTTCCTGCCCTTCTGTGAAGAGTCCTGGAGGACTCAGTGGATATAGACCAGGTGAGTGGCCATAGCCCAGCCTGGAGGCTCCTAGGGCTGGGTGAGGCTAGGGTGCCCTCCCATGCTGGCAGGAACTTGGGAAGTGGGCGACCAGGATTAAACCCCTTAGCTGTCTTCCTAGGCAAGGGGGGTCTGGGTGTCTACGTGGGTCATTTATCTTCAGGACTAAACAGGGATGGGCTTTAGCCTTTTGGGACCTTTCAGGAATGAGGGTGCTGACTCTGCAGTGTGGAGTGGATCTGAGGATGTGCATTTCTTACCGACTCCTGGAGGTGGTGATGGTTTGCAGGAGCAGGACAGGAAGATTCTGGCTTTGATGGATGGTCCCCTTTATAGACACAAACATCAAGCTTTGAGCCGTGGTCGTAATTGGAATGGGGAAGTTCTTCAGTGTTCTCTATCTCCCACTGGCACCAATTCTTAGCGTGTAATAGTGAACCAATGTCAGGAGCCATACTGTATGTTCAGCCTCAGCAGGGCTTTGCAAAAATGTCAGCGTGTCATTAATTTATGACTGATTGAATGAGTAAGGTCAAGGGTGTCTCCAGTGAGAGTGTGAATGATAGTGGGTGTGTGTGTGTGGCAGTGTTGTAGGAGGTCAGGGCTCAAATGTGGATCCGATGAGAGATTTCCACCTGGTTTCCAGTGATAGGCACTGCATTCCTGGGATATCTTTTGCCTAGTAACCTACCAGTTTGCATTCCTCAGGTCTGTCGTCCCCCCCCCCCCCCCCAATCTGACACTGAATATGGCACAGACGCATTCCAGGTCACCCCCCTGTAGAGACATCCTGCACTTCAGAAACCCCCTTCCAACAAAAGCTGCTGGTTAGAGTCTCAAATTCACACTTTCCCTCTCCTGTCCCAATGACAGTCCAGTCCCAGTAAGATGGGCGCCCCTGGGCCACATGACTGGTGCTGTGCCCACAGTCACCTCTGTTAGCTTTGGACACCCGTCCCTTCTTGAGCCTTGGTGTGTGGTTGGCTCACTCCCCCAGCTTTACCTTCACCCCTTCACTGCCTCTCTCCCCCGTATTCACTGCTTGGGGTTCAGGCTGCCTCGTTACCTTTTGCCTCTAGCAGTGTCCCACTCCAAAGCCTGCAGCTGCTTTCTCCACGGCCCTTCCGAGGGACATCCAGCGGCTATTCTCTGTTCCCTGTGGATACATAGCTGTTTCTTCCAGCTGGAGCTGAGGTGTCTTCCCGTTCCACCGTTCTCAAGTGTTTGCTCATTTGCCTTTTATTCTGCTTCCTTTAATAAGCGGGAAGGGGCCTGATGTGCCCACATCCCTCTCCAGAGAATTCCGTCTGGTGATCTGCACACATGGTCCCAGGAGAGTTGCTCTTAGGTTCTGTAGGCCCACCTCTCCCTTTCTGTCTCTCTCATAGAAACCAGATGCAGGGCCAGAGTGTGTAGTGATCCACCTGGGCTCTTCCTTGACAGCGAAAATGCAACAATTCCTGGCTCTGGAAATGACCCCTGGTTTTGGTCCCTGCAGCACAATTTTATAATATGGCACAGTTATTCTGTAGCATTGCACATTAAATGGACAAGAGAACTTAAAAAAGAAAAATCAATTCATCAGCCTGTCTCTGGTTAGAAAATAAAGAGATTTGCTTCTTTTGTCAGAGAGTGACTTTTAGAAACCAGTGTTGCAGATGATACAAGATAAACTAAGTGGCAAAATTTAGCATCAATAGTTCCCACTGAGGATCCACATTTGCCAACTTTAGGGAATCTCTGAAAGGCTGTGAGGCTTGTCATGCCATTTGAAAGGAAAGACAGAGGCTGAGAATTCTTGAGTTTTATTAGAAACCCCCAAAGGTGGGGCTGAGTATTTCTATCAACCTGATGGTTTTGAGCCCTGGGCTAATGGCCCTTAGTATCTTCATCATTGATCTTTACATGGCCTGGATGGCTTCCACACACTAGCTCTTTTTAAATATGGGGCTTGGAAATGGAATGGTTGCCACTTCTGAGAGTGTGACGGCCGCTTGTCCAGTGTCTTGCTTTCCGAGTTACTGTTGGAGCCATGGCTGAGGTTAGAGAGGCATTTTCTGTGATGCTCGGAAGAGCAGGAAGTGGTGAGAGGCTTGCGGTGAACATCAAGGGCAGAAAATGCAGAGCTGTTGGAGGCATCCCCCCAGC
Organism: Loris lydekkerianus; assembly: GCA_963574355.1. NCBI lineage: Eukaryota > Metazoa > Chordata > Mammalia > Primates > Lorisidae > Loris > Loris lydekkerianus. Next base: position 42,479 of record CAUYPK010049823.1, on the reverse strand, counting down.
CCCCGCCGCCCCCCACTATGCTGTAATTTCCCCAGGCAAGGTTGAGGGAGCATTTCTTTGAAAAACCGTGAGATTGTCACTGCTCAAGCCTTGCAGAGGTTGGGAGAGTCCCCAGGGGGTTATGAGGGGCCATGCCATGCTTGCAGTCCTGAAGGGAAGCTGGACCGTGCAGCAGTCCCCACAGTGTCCAGTGTGGGTGAGATGGAGTGCTCTGTGTGGCGGTGACCAGGCCTGGTTGCCAATGCCCTGTGCAGCTTGGTTCAGCCGGTCTCCTTAGGCGTGGAGGCCAGTGAGGACTTCTCCCAAGGAAGGCCACTCAGGTTGTTGGCCTAGGTCTTGAAGGATGAATTCTGACCCAGATTGGCCCCACTGCCTGCTAACTTCTAGTCCCTGATTTTGCTGTTTGTTGCAGGAGTGATTCTGGTTGTGGGCTGACCTAGTTCTGAAAAACTGGGCTTTGGGTTCCAGTTGGCTTGTTACCTACTTGGTCCCAGCATCATCCGATTCCAAACCCTCATTCCTGTTCTCCCCAGCCCAACCCAGACCGACTGTCTTCACAGCCCCTTTCTGGGTGGTGTCCAGTGGCCTTTCTGAGAGCCTGGATGCTTTTTGGTGCTTCCTAGATAGCTAAAGTGGTGAGTTCAGGTTTGGGGGCCTCCTTCTGGGGAGCCGACTATGAGAAAGAACACAAAATTCCAGCTCAGCCTGCTGATAACACCTACTGGGAGGGCAGGTGGAAGAGGAGCTGCAGTCTGTACCCCATACATTGTTAAATTTGAAGGTGGTGATTATCTGTTGCTAAGACTCCTCTCAATGCCGTGGGTGGCCTGTGTAGGTGAACGGTCTTGAAGCCTCGTCATCACCAAGGCCAGGAAGATCCATGGTGTGGTGGGTGGTGTGGTTCTAGAACACTGTGGAAGCACCAATACCATGCTCTGGCTGTGATATTTATTTTAAAATAGGATCACCATATGTGATAGCACAAAACAATGCTAAAGGAAATATGTAACAGAAAAAATATTCACACGTAATTCCATTATTTTAGCATAACTGCTACTGTCTTCTTAGCACAAATGTATGTTTTTAAATAGTTGTAATGATAATCTTGGAGTGAGGAAGGCCTTTCTAAGACAGACAAAACCTAGAAAACCTGAAAAAGATTAACACACACGAAAGTCAGATGCTGGGCAATACACAACATAATCCAAATCAAAACACATGAAAAACTGGGAAAATATTTACAATGTGTATACAAGGAGCTCCTTTCCTTAATTTATAAAGAACTCCTCCAAACCAGGAGTGAGAGGGACAATGGCTCCAAAAAAGTAAGAGACATTAATTAGGAATTGCCAGACAAGGAACTATAAATAGCTTTTAAGCAACATCAAATGAGGCTCCACTTTACTCAAAATAAGAGACTTACAAATTAGAGTTCTGTTGACATTTTGAAAGAGCTGGGGTTTTTTTTTTTTGTGGGGGAGGGAATTAAAAACTGATTCAAAATTGTAGGAAATCTGGAGGGCCCCCAACGAACCAAGGGGGTCATGAAAAAGAATAAAATTGGAGGACTCACACTACTTTTTGGAAGGGCCACTCTGCTAGAAAGAGATTACGACAGTGTGGTATCTGTACATAAGAGGGCAGACCCAGGTAACAGAAGAAATATAGAGTCTAGGAACTGATACACATGGTTGCTTGATTGATGCAAAAAAAGACACTGTAATACAGAGGAAATTTTTTTTCCTCCATAAATGAGAACTTTTTTTATCCATTAGAAAATAATTTGAGTCTAATCTCCTTTTAAACTCAGAATGAATTGCAGTTCTAAATGCAAAAGGCAAAAATAATATGGCTTAAAAAATAGAATATTTTCATGACCTTGGAGTAGGCAAACATTCCTGTGAAATAACAGGACACAAAAGGTGCCAAACGGGAAGTATTAATAGCCAGGACTCTATTAAGATTGATCATTTTTGTTCCTCAAAAGATAACATTATAAGAGTAAAAAGCCAATTTCAGAATGGGAGGTGATATTTGTCATATGTAGACATGACAAGGAACTTATATCCAAAATTTGTAAATAAAAAATCAATAAAATGAGATAAAAAACTCAGTAGAAAAATGGACACTCAAAAAGGAAACTCTAATTTCCCGTCACTAACCATCAGGGACAAGCCACAGGTTGATCTAATCACACATAGCCACCAAATGGGCTAAAGGGAGAAAACAAAAGCAAAACTGCCAAGGGCCAGTGTTGGTGACGAGCACACTCCTGCCCGCTGCAGGTGGCACATGCTGGTGCAGCCCACCTGGGACAGTCCTGCTGGCGGTGTCCACTAACACCAGGCACACGCTCGTGCTCTGACCCAGGGGAAGTGTTTCGGAGGAAGCGAGATTTTCACAGCAACGGGTTCACTTTGTGCTTCAGTATGTAGAATATACTTCAGTAAGACATTCAATGAAAGAGTAACATGAAAATTAAACTGAGTGAGTGGATGGATGTCCAGGGTGGATGTCCAGGGTGTCCACTGGCAGCAGACAGTGGCTGTGGGCTCTCAGCTTGGCCGGGCTCCTGGATGGATGGCCCACATGAGCCCTCCCATGCTGCTCGGCCTTCTCCCAGCACGGCACCTGGCCCACCAGGGAGGAGGAGCATCCCCAGGACCAGGATCAAGAGTTCCCAAGGACCTGCAAGGCCTCTATTGACCTTGGAAGAGCCACAATTTCCATGGGTTGAGCTGAGGCCAGATGCAAGTGAGGAAGATGAGGCATCTGGATGGGGCCTGGTAAGGCCACACTGTGGAAGGGTCATGGGATGCCAGATGATTATTCAGTCATCTTTGGAAAACACAACCTGCCATTTCAGGCTTGCCTGAAACTGTTGTTTCCACTTTTTTATTTTCTCACTCACTACACTGGATTGGAAGCTCCAGGATAGCAGGGTCCCAGCACCTGGAACGTGCAGGGTAATGTGGGGGAAAAGATTTAATCTGATTAATATCGAGGCAATCACTGCCTTTTAATGGAGGAACCATAACATAAGCAGCTGGGATTGGTGAAAAATATTTAGGGGCAGACTGCCTCATTACCTTCCTCCATTTTTTTTTTTTCTATTTTTTGAGACAGAGTCTCACTCTGTTGTTCAGGCTGAGGGCAAATATTATGTCAGCCCAACTCACAGCAACCTCAAACTCCTGGGTCTAAGGCTAAGCCATCCTCTTGCCTCAGCCTTCCGAGTAGCTGGGAGTACAGACACCCACCACAGGGCCCAGCTAATTTTTTCTATTTTTAGTAGAGATGGGGTCTTGCTGTTGCTCGGATTGGTTTCAATCCCTGAGCTCAAGGAATCCTTTCTCTTTGGCCTCCCTGCTCGTATTATAGGCATAAGCCACCATGCCCAGCCCATTCATTTTTTTTTATTCAACACACAGTAAATGACATTCCTAACATGGGCCAGAAATAGTTCCCAGCTCTAGGGATTAAAAAGACACATGAAAGAGCCCTGTTACATTCCTAGTTCTCTCTGTGGGAGAGTGTCCACATGACCCTGGCAGTGATGTTGCTCATCCCTTGTTAAGCACAGCTCTGGGCTGGGCACTGTGCTGAGATTGGTGGCACTGGCTTGTCGAATTCTCACAACAACCTTGTCACTTGCTGTCAGCACTGGGCCATGACAGAGGTGAACACTGATGTTTAGAGAGTTTAGCAATATGTCGCGATTCCACAGCCCATGGACTTCACCGTCACAGCACGCTGCCACCCCGTATGCACCTCTATCCATGATCTGTCAGTGTTCTGGGCCTGCCCAAGTCTGTACGCTCTGCTGCTGCTCCCAGCTGTGCACCTCAACCCCACAGGGGCAGCGGGTGGGGGTCCCAGGTAGGTCTCGTGGGAGCTCATCTCAATAGTCAAGCGTCACCAGAGAAGAGTCTAAAAAAGGAAATCCGAACATGCTTAGTGCCAAGTTTGTATATTCTGGGCTAAAAATGACTTCCTGTTTCTAAGAAATGAGCCTTCCTTCACCCCCCCCCCCCGCTGTCCCCTCCCCCCCCCACATAAAACATTTCTTACAAAACAACTTGCAGCTGAGCCAGGCCCAGTGACTCAATTGCCATGTGACTGATATTTCCTATAAAATGCTTCGGGCTGAAAGATCAGGGGTAAAAGTCTCAGACAGAGGCTTTGGGAAATGAGTTGTCCCCAGGGGCTATTTCCCTAGGCTCCTTCCTGCGAAGATGGTGCTCCAGGCTGAGGGTCTGGTGGGCAGGGAGCGAGGTGGTGCTTTCCCGCATACTCTGGGGGTCTGTGTCCAGCTTCTGGGGCTGAGATCGGGGCTCTTTCTGGACTTGCGCCCTGCCTTTGCCCCCCGCCCTCCCATGATTCTTCCCCATTTGTGCTACCTGGGAAGGGACCCTTTAGAGATCACATGAATTCTTGCTTCAGTTCTGCTGCCGGGAACATGGCCTGGTTTTGGGAACAGAGTGGTGAGGAGGAGGGGTCTGGGGGGGATGAGGAAGTGGAACTGCCCTTTCTTGGGGCACCTGCCCTCTGCAGGACTCCTGGCAGGCTCCTCCCGGGGGACTCCCTGCAGGTCCCGCAGGTGAGCAGTTATTATCATGTTATAGAAGAGGAAGGGAGGAAAGCTGAGTCAGGCAGTCAGCCCTAGCAGGCCAGGGAACTCAGCTCAGGGTTCTGTCACCCTAAAACCTTGCAGCCATCCCCATGGCCTAGGGCAAGGGACTTCTCCCTGTGTCCTGAATCCTTGTGTAAGCTGGGAGCATCATTCATGAGGATTCAATGCAGAAAGCATGGTGCAGAGTTCTAGTGTGTTGGGAGTGCTGGATGAAACACATATGCACACACGCCCATGCATACACATTCATGCGCACACATGCACACCCCCGGACACACACATACATATCCCATGTACCACACATACACATGCAATAGACACCCTATGCACATTCACACCCCCCCCCACAGACACATGCATGCACACACACCTCATATAAACACATCTACACATATGTACACACACATATGTGCACACACAGGTACCTACTCATATGCACACATATGCACACATCCTTACACACACAAGCACACACCACACACATTCCTGTACAAATGGCACAGATACATAGCATATACATACATGCACATACGAACACACCCATATCTATGTACGTGTTCACACCCACAGAGCCACTCAGAACACTTGTACAGAGACTCAATTAATGCTGGCTAGTGGCAATGTTGTTTTTTTAAGGAAGTTTACATGAAAATACAGTGTCACAGGCCCCTGGGCTCCTCTTCACTCTTCAGCACTGTTGTAGGGGTGCATGCGGACCATAGTCCTCGCTGTGCCCAGCTCTGTGCCCATGCCTCATGGAATGTGAGTGAGCCACCCTTGGCAGTGCCGCAGGGATCCTGGTGGCACTGGTCATCACAGCTTTCCCTCTGCCAGGCCTTGCCACATGGCCATCTACTCTTTGCCTGGGTGCTTGGGACTCCTAGAGCACTTACAAAAGTCACTCTGACCCTTCTGAAAGCAGAGGCTTTTACTCCTTCTGGGGCTATTTCAGGAGCTTCAGGCAGGGGTAAAACCTCAGGCCAGTACTCTCTATGCTGGATCCAGGTTGGTGCCCTAGTCTGCTGGCCAGGTCTGACCGAGGACCACATCTGACCTTTGAGGGGTACCTTCCTAATCTCAGAAACAGAGCTAGGCTTCGGTGGTGACCCTGCAGGGACTATGAGCCCAGGGAATCAGGGTGAGGGCTGGAAGCTGAGAGGATAGGTGGCCACATGGCACAGCTTTACCACCACATGGCCACCTGCTGCTTATGGGACAGGTTGGGGGAGGGGATTCTCGGTCAGGTACCCTCACCCCATCAAGACTCCCTTATACTTGCCCTGGAAGCTGGAGGCCACGGGGTTCCATCTGGCTGAAGGACCAGTGTGCAGGCAGGGCGGCCCTGCTCTGTCAGTGGACACACTCATGGGCTCCAAGACCCATAGTGATTAGGCAAGATGTGGGCATGGGTCTGGGAGATCATGGTAAGGGGACTCTTTACAGTAGCTACAGGAATCAGAAGCTGTTGCCCTGGGCCCATCCATATTCAAGCACCAGCATGCACAAGAATCACCTCTGAGCCAGCCTGGAATCCTTGACTACGGGGATCTGGGCAGCCCTTGAACCTCATTTTCAGTGAGTATTTCTAGTGATGCTGACTTCCGTGTCACCGAGGAGATTGGTTCAAGCTCTTTCCTCATCCCCAGGCGATCCCATTCAGGCTGCTATGATAAAAATACTGTTGACGGGGTGGCTTACACAGCAGATACTCATTTCTTGCAGTTCTGGAGACTGGAAGTCCAAGATCAAGGCCCCGGCAGATGTAGAGTCTGGTGGGGGCTGGCTTCCTTGTTCATAGATGGCTATATGGTCTCTGTGCACTTACATGGCACAAAGGGTGAGAGAGCTTTCTGGGGCTTCTTTTATAAGGGCACTAATCTTATTTGTGAGGTTCCCACCTCATGACCTAATCATCCCCCAAAGGTTCCAAAATTAAACAATCACATTGGGATCAGGGTTTCGACGTGTGAATCTAGGGAACAGCAAACATTCACCCCATTGCACATGCGTCCTCTCAGGCCGCCCCAGTTCTTCCCAGGCTGTGGGGCTGAAAGCCTCAGGTCCTCAGTGGCTCTGGGTTGCAGGCTGTCCTTGATTTCTTGCCACGTGGATTTCTTTAACATGACTGCCTGCTTCACCAGAGTGAGTGAGCCAAGAGAGCAAGTTCAAGCATCTTGGAAGTCACAGTGTTTTACAGCCCAATCCTGGAAGTGGCCTCCTAATCCCTTTGCTGTATTTTGTTCATAAGAAGCAACTCACCAGTTTCAGCCTCCTCCCTTCCCACTGGGAGAGGATTATTGGAACATGTAAGCACCAGAAGGGGGACACCACTGGGAGCTATTTTAGAAGCTGCATACTGCCACCTTCCCTGGCCCAACAATGAGTCCTGTCCACCTCAAATCCTCATCATATTGTAACAGCAGCTCTAAGTTGAAAATCTCATCATCTAAACTAAGGGCAGAGGGTGGGTGAAGCCCCCTGGATGAAGTTGCCTAAATACAGCTCTTCTCAATCTTAGACCCATGAACTACAGACACAAGTTGTGTTCCACTAAATCTCCCTGCATGCAATAGAGGGACAGGGATGGATAAATAGTATAATTTTCCTATTCAAAAATGGGGAAAATGGGAGGCATATACCCATAGCAATTCTAAAATTCAGCTAAGCAAGGATCGGAAGTTCCTTGATTAGGTCTAAAGGCCTGGGAATAATTGTCTGTAGCTCTGAGCTCCAACTTCTGGGCTCTTGTTTTTGTTCTCTTAGTACCCTTACTTTTTCCTAAAAGATAGAAGACATGTGCCTCGGGGCAGCGGCCTCAGCCTGCTTCCTGTCTGCAGAATTTTGAGGTCTAATTGCTACTTTTCATTTTGTGCTGTCTCTGTCCCTTTCAGTTCAAGATGGCAGTGTTTTTTGCTGATACCATTTTCTCAAACATTCTATGGCTTTTCTGTGAATCTCATTGGAACTCACTCCATTAGTGAAAAGCCACAACCACACACCTCTTTGAGGTAAGTCCTTCTCTACCTTGGGCTTCCACTGAGAAAAGTGAGGGATGACACCCTTGAGTTTTTATAGAAGTTTTATTGTTCAATTTCAAGAGACTGGAGTCCACAGTCTTTTGAAAGGGCCCTTTGTGTGTCTCAATAGCTCTGATATTTCGATCATTCTGCAATCTTAACAAAAGATTGTACAATCACACTATTGGCTTTATTTCTACACCAGTTTGGAATGTTTCACATCTTTTGCTATCTGGAAAGGCTGAGCATTTTCAACGTCATCAAGCCTGGGTTTCTTTTTGTTTAACCATTCCTCCTTCAACTTGTCTCTCTTCTCTTATGTTTTATTATAAGCAGTAAGAAAAACCAGGTAGTACCTTCAACATTTTGCTTGAAATTCTCTTTCTTGCCTTCTCTAGAAGCTGTGCTTCTAGACTACACAGGTTCTTCGGGTCAAGTTCTGCTGTGCACATTATCTGCAGACAGCCGTTTCACTAAGCCTCCTGCCACTATGTGACAAGAATCCCTTTCTGGTAACATGTTCCTCACTTCTTTGTGAGCCCTAGCTGACAGTGTCCATAAAGCCTTGATGTCTGTCACCAGTCCGTCCAAGGCCATTTAGACTTTGCCATGCACCTGAAAGTCCATGTGGCTTTGTGCATTGTCCAGTTCTCCTGCCATGCTCACATTTTCAGGCCTCTGTGGCAGCAGTGCAGCCCTGATACTGAGACCCAGCTTGGTAGCTAAGTTATCTATCACAGTGTAACATTCACCCCAAATGTGTGTGAATGTGTGTGAGAGTATTTGGGCCGTGTATGGGTGCATGCGTGTGTAAGCATGCATGTGTGTGAGTTTGTGTGTGTGTGTGCGTGTGCACACAGGCTGGACCTAGTGATCTTAAAGCAATAACTCTTACTATTCCAGTTTCTACAGGTCAGCAATGTGGGTGAAGCTTAGCTGAACCCTCTCCTTCAGGGTCTGGCACAGGCTACAATCAAGCTGTTGTCCCAGCTTTGTTGCCTTCAAGTGAGACTAGGGAGGGGTCTGCTTCTAAGCTCACTCAGGTGGCTGCTGGGAGGATTCAGTCTTCATAGCTGTTAAGCTGAGGGCTTTAGTTCCTGGCCTCGTACTCTCCAACACGGCGGCTTGCTTCATTGAAATGGGCAGCCATGGGAGTAAGAGCAAGGCCAAGTTCAGTCTTTTACAGGGCAACTGTGGAAATGATGTCCTGCCATCTTTGTGGTATTCATTCACTGGACTAGATCACTAGGTCTAGCTTGTGTGCACATATACATAAATGCTCACACCTACACATGCACATTTTAAGAAAAGAGAAAACTGTATGAAATTTGTCATATTCAAGTCACATTTGAGTTCTGCAGTTATAAGGAATGCTTGATGCGATCTGTTCTCATCTGTTGTTATTGGAGTATATTGAGCATTACAATTTTAATACAGGTTTTCCCTTTCTTAAAATATATATACATATGTATAAACCCTCTGTATACATACTTGCACATGTATACACCCACACATTTTCTCACACATGTTCACACATATCTACTTGTGCACACATACATGCACTTACACACATGCAAATATGTTGATACATACTTGTACACACATGCACTCATACAAAACACACATATACACTCAGATGTACTCAGACATACCCATATATACATGCACACACACATTCACACACATACACGCACACACATAAACAAATGCGTATATGTATACTTGCACACAATTATACATATCCCATACTCATATGTGCACACACACACTCATACAAAAACACACATATAAACATACCTGCAGACATGCATGTACAAATACATACTAGTATTCTCATAGATACCTGCTCACATACACAGATACACGTTTATATACACATATATGCATTACACACCACATAGATACACACACATATACACGCAGTCACACAAAATCTATGTACGTGCATGCACGTACACAGGGAAAGGTGCAAATTCCAGGAGGTAGGAATCTTTGGGAGCTACTTCAAAAACTGACCACCATAGGAACTGAGCCATGAGGAGGTCCCTTGTCCCTGTGAAGACCCCTCCTCTAAAGCTTATGGGAGCAGAAAGCCTATGCTTTTTTGGCCCATTGCTTTGGAGACTTGTGACAGTAGCTGTGGAGGTTCCATGAGGCTTCACTTCCAAGACAGCTCACTCCCATGGCCAGTATGTGGTGATGGCTGCAGCTGGGTGCTCAGCTGGGGTGTGACCCAGGAATCCTGTCCCTGTGCCCAGTTGGTTTCCTCACAGCATGGTGCTCTCAGAGCAGGCATCCGGAGAGAGCCAGCTCAGTGCCTTGGCAGGTACATAAGGTACAGAACAAATACAGTTCTGTACTGGATGTGTGTTCTCCTGCAGTGGGAGACAGGCACAGAGGTCCTCCCAGGTTGGGGCAAGACATGGGCTCCTCCTTTTGAAGGGGGAAGTTCATCATCAGAAGAACATCCAGGGTGGGGTGTACTGCAAAGAGCCTGTGGGGAATACCTTCTCCCTTTCCAGTTGATTGGATGGCTTAGCTGCACCTAAATTATGAATGATTAATTCATTATTCTCCTTCCCAAAGAGCACATACACAATCCAAGAGGGTTGGGGACCTGGACCAGGAAGGCCTCTAAAGACCAGCATCTGGCTCACGGAATTGTCATAGGCAACTCTTTTGGGGATCTAGAAAAGCCAGAAAAAGCATGGCACATGGCTGGGCTCACCCCCCACTTCAGCGAAGGTAGCTGGCTCTCCCTCATGACCCACCTGCAGCCAAGGAGCTCAGGTTGGTGGCTGACAGGTGGAGAGGTATCCCCAGGAGACACCGGGACATTGGGTGAGTCACTGGGCAGAGCCTCCAGAGCCATTCCAATCTACCTTCCCCCCACCCTGGGGTGCTTAGTGCTTTGCCTTGGCTCCCTGTCTTTTCACATCTCTGCAGACGGCTGCCTGCCCAGCCCCTCTGGCTCCCAGCCGCTCTGCTCCTGCCTGGAGCACTTCTGCTGTGCCTCCTCTTTGGTCTCCCTCTTGGTTTTCTCCATAAAAAGGACAACTGCCTAACTTCCTAACTGCCTTTAGGAAACTCCTTCAACTGGGGTAAGGAGAGTATTTTACAGTTTTGTTCTTTTCCCTAATTTGTGTTCTGTACTTAGAGAATGCTCAGCAATTTGCAGTGCTCCATTTTCCTCTTTTGTGGAATGACAAAATGTCCCCCGATGGCTGTCCCCCTACACTGAATGTCCCCTGGTGGATGAACACCATGATCAGAGGCTTGTCTGCATCGGCCATGCAAGCCTCACATTACCCTGCTGCATGCTGGGAAACCAAGACACACAAAGGCTAGCCTATAAATAGTAATGAGTAATTGGTCGTGAGTGGTGGTTTTAAGACACATCTGCAGACTCTTGAATGCTCTTGCCATCCAGAGATAGAGTCCAGCTCTCCTCCCTGAATTAGGGCTTGCTTTTGCAGTGGAACAACCGTATGTAACTTTCAAGCTTGATTAGAAGCATCAGGGTTCTGCCTGGTTCTCTTTCAGGACCCTTTTTCTCACATCCCAGCGGCCACGTTGGGAGGAAGCCCAATGACCACAGGACGGGGCCATGGGAGTGAGGTCCCAGCTGAGCCATAGTCAAGTGCTGATGGTGGGAGACCTTCAGATCCTTCTGCTTCCAGGCCACCCCTGCTGCTGCTGGGACAGCAGAGACAAGCTGTCCCTACTGGTCACTGCCCACATTGCAGATTCATGAATGTAATAAAAGTTACAGTTATTTTAAGACAACTACATTTTGGGGTGGTTTGTTACCTACCACTAGGGAGCCAGAGTGCCAGGGCTGGGAAGTAAACCCAGGTCTGTGTGCCTTCAGAGTCTCCATTGAGAAGAAGGGTGAAATGAGGAGGCTTGTGCTGTGGAGGTCTGTGGCCTCCTTTTCCTCTGGCCCACAGCATCCAGTGGCTCTGAGGGCTGCCTGGTGCTAAGTGCTGGCATTTCCTGTGCTTGGTTCGCTGCTGCTGATCTGCTACTCCTTGGCAGCGTGAGGGCTGTCTGGCTCCATTGGCTCAACCCATGTCATTAGAGGAAAAGGGTGATAAAGGGCACCTAGCCACACCCCGGGGCTGCCCAAGCCAATGCCCAGGCTCAGAAACAGCAGCGTTTTCCTGCCCTTACCTCTAGCCTCTTACAAGTACTTTCATCTTCCTGGAGGGCAGCAGGGAGCCAGAGACCCGGGCTCAGTTAGAACTGAGGGATTCCTCATGGCAGTGCTCCCTTTCCTTGGGCTGATGTGCCTGAGCCCCCACAGCTTGTTAGGGATAAAGCTGGGGTCCCTCATCCCTGCCCGTGTTCTTGAATCACTGTCACCTGAAAGATCAGGGACAGACACTTTGTAATAGCTGGGAGGTGTTTTGTGTTGCTGAATTCTACACTGCCAGCACCTGGATGTATCAAGGTGGGCTTCTTGGTGTGTGTAGTTTTATTTCTAGGAACCAAGGGACCTCAAGCCCTATTGCAGGCACGTATAATAATGTATGTCCTACATTTGAATTTTTGTTATTGTAGCAAAAAACATGTAACATAAAATTTGCTATCTTAACCATTTCTAAGTATATAGTTCAGTAATGTTAGGTACGTTCATGTTGTTGTCAGGCAGATCTCCAGAATGTTTTCATCTTGCAAATCTGACGCTCTGTGCCCGTTAAACAGCTACTTTCCATTCTATTTTTCTGGTGACACCTTTCTGGGTGTCTGGGTACCTTGTGTAAGTGGAATTACACACTATTTTTCTTTGGTGACCAACTTGTTTCACTTAGCATAATGTCCTCAAGGCTCATCCATGTGGCAACGTGTGTCAGAATTTCCCTCCTTTTTAAGGATATGTTCTATCTGGCTGTTTGTCTGTACCACATTTTGTTTATTCAGCCTTCCATGGTTGGAGACTTGGCTTGCTTCCACCCCTTGGCCACTGTCAGTAATGCTGCTATGAAGGTTGGTGTACAAACACAATGCATTTTTTGTGTGTCCTGTGTGCCTAAGCCCCCACGGCTTGTTAGGGATAGAGCTGGGGTCCCTGATCCTTCGTCAGTGTTTTTGAATCACTGTCATCTGAAAGTTCAGGGACAGACACTTCGAAATAGCTGAGAGGTTGTTTTGTGTTGTTGAATCCTACACTGCCAGCACCTGGATGGCCCCTTTCCTCTGAGCAGACCCAGAGCATCCTGGACTCCTAGCAGTTAGCCCTCTTTAGGAGTCTCTAGGTAGGAGAAAGTACCCACAGCCTCTGGCCCCCCTGGAAGGGCATGCTGGAGCAGGCTGGGCATGCACTAGCTCCAGCAGCTGTCAGATTTCCTCACATTTAGAGACCCAGGTGGCACCAGACACAGCCCATGAATTACTCCTAACTGGTTTCCTGACAGTCATAGTTGTGATCCCACCTGTTGCAAAAAGGAGTCTCAGGTTTCCTTTTTGGCCCAGGCAAGCCTCAAGGTTTCCAGTGGCAGTGTATGCAAATGTGACACAGGCCGGGGCGTCTGTCAGGCTGTCCACTCAATCTGCAGTATCAGACCCAGCTGATTTAGAAATCCTAAATGGAGCAGCCCAAGACAACACTCCATCAAGCCAAGTTTATTGCAGACAGATATGCAACTGCTGACTTCTGGCCTGGCTGCACAGCTGTGCAAAAGTGTTTAAAACCTGGCCACAGACACTGAGCAGGATGAAGAACTGGTTGTAAAATTTGATAGGCTAATGGGGTTTGCAAGACAGATGGGGTGGAGTGGGGTGGGCTGGGGAGGGTAAGGGATGGGGCCCAAAGATTGTGATCTGGGTGACTTTTAGACCTACAGGGCTGTCTGGGCATTTAGAACCTTAGGATCTCACCCAGGAGGGGAAATAAAGAAGTGGCTGATTGCAGTGTGGCTGCTGTGATAAACAAGGGAGATGATGAAGGGAGGGTCATTAACCCAAGGGTTTAGGAGGTGCTAGGATGCAATCAGACTGGGAAAAGAGAAGAATTTGCTTGCATTTTCCATAAAATATTTTTTGACCCCTGAATCAATCTCAAATTGTGATTGTAGTACACTTTAGAATAACGTATTTTTGGCAATGCTCCAGAGAGGATTTGTCGTCCTAGACAACACTAAATAATTTGCACATGTGTTGGCACTCTCTGGGTTGGAGGACTTTTCTCTGGAGGAGGCGGCTGTGCGTGGCTCTGAGTCGGTCCACTCCAGCAGCCCTCATGCAAGCAAGCAGGGTGACTGTCACTCTGCTCTCAGCCCGCTCTGACCCTAGACCTGCTGGACGGGTGCCTGTTCTGCTACAAGGGAGGGCTTTTCCCGGCTGCGGGGGCTGAGAGTTGCTGTCTTGGGCTCTGGGTCTTTGCCTTGGTTTTGGCTTGGCTTTGGCTCAGGCCTTCACCCTGGTGGCTTTGAGTTGGGCACCCTAAGCTGTGGTGGGCACTGGCACCCTGGCCCTATCCTGAAGGCTCTCTCTGTGTCCCTAATTTCCTCTTCTATGAGTGTTTGGACTCAGACCTATTTAAGCAAGAGAAGAAAGCCCAGAGGAGCTACAGTCCTGGCTCAGTTTTCCCCTAAAGGGTTGGATTTTGTGCAAGATTCTAAATGGCTTTTGTATAGGGGAGGAAGTCGAAGCTAAATGCAGCGTGTTTTGACGTGAACAGGAAGGGCAGAATGATCCATCAGAGCTGATTGTACAGAGTCAGGTGGCTCTGGGAGGCAAATTTATAACCTAAAATAATTTAATAGGAAATATATAAGATTGAAAAAAATTGAACTAAGAACTTAATTCATGAATTAGAAAAAAGATCAAAGTAAGCCTAAGGAAAAAGAAGCAAGAAAAACAAATACAGTCATTTTTGAAATATTAAATAAGTAAAAAGCCAACCTCGCGGGTAAGGTTCATGAAATCACAGTCTAGTTCTTTGAAAATAACCTTCCCCACCCCCAGAACTTACACAAACCACACAAATGTCTTGCAAACCTGATCAAGCAAGGAAGAGAAAGGATACAGACTTATAGATGGAAAGAGCCTAATTATAAGAGGTTAACATGTCACTTTTATATCAATAAATTAGGAATCCAGATAGAACTTATTTTCCCATAAAGCACAAGGAATTGGAACAATACAAGAAAAATGAAAACGTCAAAGTTCTTGTTCTATAAAAGTACATAGTTTTATGGACTATGCAATCTTTAAGAGAGGGTAAATTCTGAAATTATTTAAAATATTTTTCAGGGGACTAAAATAAAAAGAAAGTTCTGTCTGGAATTCTACAAAGGGAGGCACACACTTGATAGTAAAACTGAATAGAACAAAAAAGAAAACTATGTATTTTCGAATCTTACTCAGGGATATGACCATGCAACCCGCCTGGCTACACACAGCAAGAGTCAGAGATTTATTCTCTGCAGAAATGGAATGACAAGGCTCTGAACTTGGAAACCCAGACCCAGCCAGCTGAGCAGGGTGAGAGAGGAGAGTCAGCCTGGCACAGAGAGAGACTTCCACTGGTCTGCTTGTCTGCAAACTCTGGGCCAGGCTCCTGTACCTACCCCCTTGAAAGACACTGGAGAATTCTCTGGAGAATGTCATTTAAGAGAAAAAAATACTCCAAAGACACTGACATGTAAAGCCTTCAGTGGAATGCCAGGGTTACCTCGAATTCCACCTATTTAGAAGCCACCCCTCCCCCCCCACAGGTTTCTAATCTCTGTATAAACTTTGAGATATAAATATTTGTTAAGGGAAATAAAATAGACATATAGTATTATATTTAATTATAACATTTTGGAAGCATTTATATTATTGTCAGGAAAAAATACTGCTATACCTATGGCAAATATAGATATTCAACATTGTTCTTGAAACCCCAACAAGAACAGGCAAAAAAAGAAAAAGACATAACTTTTAAAAAGATACACATACAATTTTATTTACTTATTTGCATGTAGAAAATACAGGATAATCAACTAAATTCATTTGAACTCATACAGTATAATTACGTAGCAGGATCCAAAACAAATTTCTAAAATGCAAGCAATCATTTTTCTAAATACAAGCAACAGGGAAATGTAATTAAAAAAAAAAATTCTACTAACATCACTATCAATTACAATACCTTGAAGTAAATGTAAAAAGACACATGTCCTGTTGTTATGAATGAAACTGAACCCTTCCCCCAATTCAGATTTAGAGCACTAACTCCCAGGACCTCAGACTGTGACCTTCTGTGGAACAGGAGTCCTTCAGCTGTGATTTATTAAATAATTAATTAAATTAGGATAAGGTCATACTGGATTAGACTGGGCCCCTAACCCAACATGACTGGTAACTTTATAAAAAGTGGAAATTTGGACCCCCTCACCCTCACAGAGAGAGAACCCCACGTGGAGATGGAGGCAGAGATGGGGTGATGCTTCTGCCAGTCAAGGAGCACCACAGATGGTCGCAGAGCACCCGAAGCCAGCAGAGCTGCCTGGGAGAGCTTGCTCCTCACAGCTTCAGAAAGAAGCAACCCTGCTGACATCCCCACCTTGAACTTAGGGCCTCCAGAACTGTGAGACGATGAATTTCTGCCCTGTCGGCCACCCAGTCTGTAGTAATTTACTATGGCGGCCTGTGGAAAACTAATACATCTATAGAACACTTAGAGCATCTACAGAAAGATCTAAAGGAAGACTTGAACCAAGGGGGACATGCACCATTGTCTTGGGCAGAAAGGCAAAATCTGTTGATACAGCACTCTTCCCCAGGTTAATATATACAAGTCACTGCAGTAATAGTGTGTTGGGGAAGTGGTTACTTTCACAAACTGTTCCTACCAGGGAATTTACCAAGAGTCAACACATTTGAAACTTTACCCACCTTATGTGCCTCGTAAATTCCCCTTGGAACTTTCCAGGGGGAATTCTTTCCAATTGGAAAGAATTGCATCTGATGGTAAACACTGACATTTAAGAAATTTTACTGCAGCCTGGTCTATCATGTGAAATAATTATGGGAAAATAAACATAAATAGGTATCAATAAGAAGTTGGTAAGTAAATTATGGTTGATGCAAAGTCCAGGATTGTATTTACTGGTTAGTGTCCTATACATGTGAGGGCATGGGCAGACGTGAGGGTAAGCCTTCCAGGGATGACGTTAGGTTTGCTGGAACACAAATGCTGCCACAACTTTTCTTTTCTTTCTTTCTTTTTTTTTTTTTATTGTTGGGGATTCATTGAGGGTACAATAAGCCAGGTTACACTGATTGCAATTGTTAGGTAAAGTCCCTCTTGCAATCATGTCTTGCCCCCAGAAAGTGTGCTGCCACAACTTTTCATAGCATCACATTGAATCCTTAAATGCCAGACTGATGGGAGGGAGGTCCTGTATCCCTCTCAAGATGTTTCTCCATTCCCCCAGTTCTGTTCCCCCAGGGATTACACAATCCAAACAGAAACTTCGCTGCCCCCCACTGCCTGCCTGCCAGGGGTAGGGCCTACTTCTGCACACACCCCTGCAGATGCCTACAAGCTGGGTGTGAGGGACTACGCTGTGTTTACATCTGCGTTGCCCAGCTTCCAGCTCTGGATGTTCCAGGAAGGGCGGTTTCTAGGGGACTCCACTCTCGCTTTAGTAAGCTCATCTGCAGGCCGCGGGCTGGCCCAGGCTATTTCACTCTCGGAGCTTCCAAGTTCCCAACACTCCAAGGTTGTGGGTCTAAAGCCAGGGTGTGTGGCCTTGGGCCTCCCTGCTCTTAGAGACTGGGCTCTTGTTCCTGTCTGTGAGACGTGAAGCTTCATTGCTCCATGGACTGATGCTTCAGAGCAGGAAGGCTTGTTCCAATACAGGGTAGCCCTGAAACTGGCAATTTCTTTCTTTTGGAGTTGTTAAGCACTAAAAGCTGGAATTTGTGTTGCTGTATATTTTATGTGTCATACCTCTACCCAGGAGTCATCTTTGCTTGAAAGCTCCAAATATCTTTTTCTTACTAAAAGCAAGAAAAAGGAAAGGCAAAATACAAATTGAATATTTGGTCAATCACCTTGTCACAGTTAATAATAAAATCAGAAAGCCATTCTCCCTAACCTATGCATTTCAAATAAGCTGAAAATGTCCAAAAGGTTCATAGCAGGTAGCTAACAGGAGTGAGCATGGGGAATGGGAGTGGTAGTAGGGGAGAGTTCTTTTTTGCTCTGCAAATTTAACATTAGATTTTTTCTTTTCTTTTTGAGACAGGGGTTTGCTGTTGCCCAGGCTGTAGTGCAGTGTTCTCTGCAACCTTGAACTCCTGGGCTCAAGCCATCCTCCTGCCTCAGGCTTCTGAGTAGCTGGGGCTACAAGGGCTTGCTGTCACACCTGGCTAATTTAAAAACAAATTTTTTTTTCTTTTTTTTTTTTCTGTAGAGACAGGGATCTTAAGATTCTGCCCAGCCATCTCACAATTTTTGCACTCCTGGCCTCAAGCTATCCTCCCTCTTTGGCTTCCCAAAGTGCTTAGATTACACTAGTGAGCCACCAGGCCCAGCCTAATGTTTGATTTTTTTTTTTTTTTTTTTACAGTTTTTGGCCGGGGCTGGGTTTGAACCCACCACCTCTGGCATATGGGGCTGGTGCCCTACTCCTTTGAGCCACAGGTGCTGCCCTAATGTTTGATTTTTTTACAAG
This sequence comes from Loris lydekkerianus, assembly GCA_963574355.1. NCBI lineage: Eukaryota > Metazoa > Chordata > Mammalia > Primates > Lorisidae > Loris > Loris lydekkerianus. The sequence continues at coordinate 24,156 of CAUYPK010049823.1, read as the reverse complement.
CAGGTATTACTTTTATAGTTTAAAAAGTCAATATAATTCACAGATTTGTAAGCGTTTGTTTGTTTTCCCAGTGTTTTTCACTCAACTGAGGGCAGTGTTTACTAAACACCTACCTTATGCAGGGATAGTCTAGGTTCTGGGAACACAGTGACAATGACATGAAGACAGGCGAAGCCCCACCCTCCTGATGCTCAGTCTGTAGACAGAGTATTTCCACTGATCTTTTCAAGAGGTAAAACTGGAATTATTATCTTCTAATTTTTTTTTTTCCGCTAAAGGTGTAAGTCTATAAAGATTGCTAGAATATGTGATCTTTTGTGACATCTGCAACAATTGTAATGACCTACTCAAATAACAGTGGCTTTTGTGGTGAAGAAATCACAAGTCTCTCAATTCCCACCGTGAGGGCAATTTACATTCATAAGTGAAGGCAAAGCTAAATTCCACCTGGAGGTTAGTGAAAATAAAAGTGGATTTTTCCTCTTCATTCAAGTTCACGGACTCCTTGACGTCCATCTGTACACCCCATGGATCAAATGCATTTGTGAACTTAACATCAAATTACTATAGGGTAGAGTTTGGGTGAGCTAATTTTCATTAACTAAGGCAGGAAGATTTTGGAAAAAGAGGTGCTCCCAAAATTAAGAGGAATAGCAGAAATACCGTCTAAAAAAGTCACCATCTTCATGGGCTTCCGAGAGAATGTGGTTTACCACCCTTCAAACCCCTCCAAAACTCTAAGGCAGGGAAGAAATGAGGCCCAGAGCAGAAATTGCTGAGGAGCTCTGACAGGAAGGTGCTGAGTTTCCTCCCAGAATGGCAGGAGGGTGTGGGGGCCTCCTGGAACCCTGCAGTCCCTTCTGGCAGTAATTTGGAGAAATGGGACACACTGGCTTGCACAATTCCTGGACCAACACAAAGATTGGTCCTTGGGGTCCTCCCTTACCCCGTTCTCATCAGGCTTCCTCCCTTCAAGGGAAGAACAGCTTCTTTCTAAAGAAACCTGCGTGTCTCTCCACGGAAATCTTTAGTAAAAGGTGAAAGATCAGAGGAGAAGCCAGAGTATATGTACACCATGGAATATTATGCAGCCTTAAAGAAAGATGGAGACTTTACCTCTTTCATGTTATATGAATAGAGCTGGAACATATTCTTCTTAGTAAAGTATCTCAAGAATGGAAGAAAAGGTATCCAATATACTCAGCCCTACTATGACACTAATTTATGGCTTTCATAGGAAAGCTATAACCCAGTTGTAACCTAAGAATATGGGGAAATTTTTTTTAAAGATAATTTAAATGCCATGGTCAAACATTTGCAAGTTCTATTAGATATTAGTCTTAGAGTCAAAATCAAAAAACCATAGATATAGTAAATATATTATAAAATTGATATGCAGTGAAGTAGAAATTAATACCATCTTCACATATTTTATAGAAGTTTAGGGTAATTTTGTAATGAATGCTGTAAGGTTACACATTACCTTTTATTTTCAGCCTATTAGGTAGTTCCTATGATTAACCTTTTGTGTGCTATTCTGTTCTCAGTTTATCGTGCAGGAAATCCTTACATGGAACAAAACAGTGATAATAGAACTTTAAGTAATTTAAGAATTGGTGTTTTGAAAATCTTGATTGATTAATACAGTTTTCTCCATAAAAATGGCAAAGCATTACACTTTTCCAGTATATAATGTTTACAATATTATTTTATTGCAAAAAGTTCTAATTTCAAAATAAAAGTATTCATTTATAAAACATGATTTTATTTAACATTCAGAGACTTAAATCCTTAAAGGTAAATTTTCTCAAAATTATAAATGCACAAAATAGAACGTAAGGATAATTCTAATTCATTTTTATAATTCATGTAGGATGTAATCATGGTTTAACTTTTAATTATGGTTAGTTTTTCAAATAATTTTCTACCACAAAGAAATCTGCGGATAAAATTAACAAAGGTTAAAAAAATACTTCTCAGTCTACTCCTTTAAACTAAAATGTGCTTAAACAGGAGACATAAGGGATATACTTGACATTTCAAAGAAATATTTCCAGAATATTTAGATTATTTCATATAAATTGGAATGAAGAAAAACTAAAATTCTACTTCTACTGTAAATTATTTGTCAAAAGACAATAAAAGTGTGTGTATATGTAATATGTATAAATATATTTATGACATGACCCAGTTTAGAGTCTGCATTTATGCTTTCCACTGCTTACTACCTTCCAGAACAAAATTGCCAAAAATGCATGGCCGTATCCCTTCAAAATATTCTTGTCCAAATCTGTGTTTTAAAGATAGCATTAGTAGTGCTTCCTAAAAAATTCCTTAATGAAATATATTACAGGATATCTCCACTATATAAGTAAATATCTTGGACAAATTTTAATAAGTTATTGTGGCCTTCCCATTGTAATAGCTGGAACAAGGGCAGCAGGTACTTCAGTGCTTTGTTGGTGCCTGAACCATCACAAGTCGTCTTCTACCCAGTAAACCATAAAACGTTGTCACACACTTCATTGTGCTACCAACATAGAATTGTAAATGTTAAAATCTATATTTCAGTTTTAGAGGTTATAGAAAATAATATTGATGATACTTCCCATAGGAAATAGTATTTGATTGTTTTTAAATAAATCAAAATATGCTATTTTGTAGTTAAATGTTTCAATAAAAATTAACACAAATATCTACACTTTTAATGGTCACAGTGTATCATTTGTTAAGTATTCATGTGACTACAGTAATTTTTCAATATTCTTCTTAAATTATATAGTATCATTTGATAAGATGATGATAAGCGCTGTTTTTTTCAAAGGTAGCTGTAATTGCCAAAAAAAGACAATTATCTACCTAATCAGAATAATCATTTTAGAAATGTAGATAGAACATCCAGGTGATGTAATTATCAAATAGTTTTAATCTACCCAAAACCATTGAAAAACTTAAAAGCATTAATTTTCAGAAATCATTTACTATTTTTATGAAGTTTTTTGTGTCAGTTTAATTGAAAATACTAAAAATTTTATTGACCTTTATCTCTGAAAACATTAGTCATGAACCAAATAGCTATTTGTGAATAATGCAAAATTTAGCAGGTGATAAGGAACATGAAATTAATGTCTTGAAGGGACTCAAGCCAAACTTCTATTAACGTTGCTTTATTATATTCCTGCACTTTTTGGTTTTATGTGTTTTAGAGCAAAGTTTTTTTTTTAAAGCTACAGTAGGTGAAAAAGAATCATCAGGAGCCTTGTGATTTTGGAGTTATATATAAATGTTACTATTGATGTACAGTTATGATTCCTTCTTTCTTATTATAGTATACTCTAATCTGTTGCAAAATGCAGTGACTCAAGAAAAAAATGTATTTAATAATTTTGACCTAAAAATTCATTTTTTCTTTGAAAATTCTAATTTTACAAGATATCTGTATTAAAATGTGATGAAAGTCATTTTAAAGTTACAGTATTTCTGTCTTTCATAAATGCTGTTTAAACTAATTTTCAGTTTATTGTCTTTTCTAGGATAGCAAAGTAATATAATGTGTGTGCGTGCACAAAACAGAAGTATTATTTATACGTATTTTTTTTAATTACAGGTAAAGATTATAGTTCCCAACAGCACAGCAGGTCTGATAATAGGGAAGGGAGGTGCTACTGTGAAGGCTATAATGGAGCAGTCAGGGGCTTGGGTGCAGCTTTCCCAGAAACCTGATGGGATCAACTTGCAAGAGAGGGTTGTCACTGTGAGTGGAGAACCTGAACAAAACCGAAAAGCTGTTGAACTTATCATCCAGAAGATACAAGAGGATCCACAAAGTGGCAGCTGTCTCAATATCAGTTATGCCAATGTGACAGGTCCCGTGGCAAATTCCAATCCAACTGGATCTCCTTATGCAAACACTGCTGAAGTGTTACCAACCGCTGCAGCAGCCGCAGGGCTATTAGGACATGCTAACCTTGCTGGCGTGGCAGCCTTTCCAGCAGTCTTATCTGGCTTCACGGGCAATGACCTGGTGGCCATCACCTCTGCACTTAATACATTAGCCAGCTACGGATATAATCTCAACACATTAGGTTTAGGGCTCAGTCAAGCAGCAGCCACAGGGGCTTTGGCTGCAGCAGCTGCCAGTGCCAACCCAGCAGCA
>CAUYPK010049823.1:0-15000 GCA_963574355.1 Loris lydekkerianus | reverse complement strand
GTTTAAATCTAAAGTATTCAATATTTTGATTAGATTATTTTTTTAAGGGAAAAAATATTTAACGTGTATGTGCCGAATTTTTTTTTAAATAGTTTTTTATAATTGCAATGGAAAGGCAATTGTCTCATTATAAGTGGTACAGAAGCCAATACTTGGGTTAACATAGATATATAAACAAGTAAAAACTGTGGAACAAGTTTTAAGCTCATTTTGGAAAAAAAAAAAAAACAAAACAGTTCTGTAGAAATGCATATTTGTATTTGTTTCTCTAATAAATCTGCAAATAGCTTTAAACACAAATTAGTTTTAATTATTTAAATTATGAGTTTTGTTAAGTAATTTAACACTTGTTTTGCCTTACACTTTGTGAAAACATTGTCTCATGGAAATGAATACAGGCTTATTGTGGAAATCAAGGTAGGTCTGCATTCTTCCAAATGATCAGGGATTTAGCATTTAAGTATATGTTTACCTTTATGAATTTATCAAAGAAATTTTATGAAAAACAACACTAACGTTCCCCCCAAAAATTAGATCAGTTTAGCCACTTCCCCAAACAACGGAGAACTAGTTCACATCTACTTTAACTCAGTATCAAAGACCAGCAAATAAAGTGAAGTGCTGTGTTCAAATGGTTGATAAAAAGATTATTTGGTGCAGGTGATTAGCTTCTTTACATACAGCAATGAAAGAATATAGAGCTTTATGAACCACAGTGTCTGAATCTTACTTAATATGATTTATACCTTATGATTACAATTGTTATCTAAAAATATGTATACATTCCTTGAATTGTGACTTTATCTGAATGCACATTGGAATTGTTTTAGGATAACTTACAGTGATCTATTTCTGTTGTTAATGTAGAGTCCCCATTTCATAAAAATGCTTTGTACTCAATTCATAGACTAGAATAAATACTGATGTGTATATCCTTTTTTTTTTTCTTTTTTTTACTTTTTTTCTTTCTGCCATAGCAGAAATACTAGTCTATTGTTAAGTATCCCAATCCTATTTCAAAGAGCATTCAAATTATAATGAAATATTTGGATTTGTAATTTTTTAATTAGTAAAATAATTGGGGAGAATCTGGCTTAGGAAAACTTTTGAGTAATTTGTAAATGTGTTATTTATTGGTCTACCCAATGTAACAGCTTTTGATCCATAACAAAAACAGTTTCTTGGTAGTATTTTAGATAACGGGTAATTATATCACTTCTTTCTTTAAATTAATTAAACCCAAATTTCAAAAATAATGATTTTTTTAAATTTCCACACATTTATCACTATATCATTTTTCTAAATATTATGATAGATGAGTCCTTAGTAGACAAAGTTGGAGGTTAAACTATCTTAATATGGTTAACAAAACATCTTGGTTAGACTTGATCATTTTATATTTTTGTTATTTTATGTTGTCTATGTTAGGAGATAAATGTTGAAAAGGCTCTGAGTAGAGTAAAGCTGTATACTTATAATGAGACCAAATCATGCTGAAATTGTAAAATAAACCATGACTTACAGGGTTGAACACTTAGATAAGAATCAAATTGTTATTTTTAGATATTGGCATAATGCAAAGGAAAACCAAGGAAACTGCTTTGAAATAAATGATTAAATCAAAACCTAACCATCATATTTTACAATGTGTCTTAAGAAAAACATTTTCTAGTCAGTCTTGTACAGTATGTATTTTATGGGGTTCAAGTGTCTAGTTAGCATTTATTTTCATAGTTCACTACTTGGGAGATAGAATTTTTAAATACTTCTCACATTTCAATCTTGGATCAAGATTATAAGTGGATTTTTGTGGTCATTCTTGTTTTTTGCTTTTGGAAATAGAAGACAGAAGCAATTTTCAAGACTGCATTCATACAAGTACTGATTATATAAAAAGTGATTCAGAAGGCCAAATAACTCAATTAACTAGTTTCAATTATTAGATTTTCTCATAGTTTTGCCAATAGAGGGAAAAACTCAGAAGTTGAACTTCCTGTGAAGATTGACTTTATGATTTCCAAAAAAAAAAGTTACTTATAGATGCACTACAAAGGCTTAATCTAAATAAATAAAAGAAATTTTAAAAATGTGTTTTTATTATTTATAAAACTGATTTTTATATATCCTAGCAGATAGCTAACTGAATTATTGTCCATTGTATTAAGAACATGCCTATAATGTCAAGCTTTCAATGATTGCCAATGCGGTTATTTCTTCCTTTCAGTAAACGTTCAAAATCTCTTTTTTAATTTTTTAAAAGTGTTCTTCTAATCTTTTCTATTTAGGACCTATTACATTTGAGATCATTGAATAGAAAAGCTTAAAAGTATACCCATTATTTATTTTATTTTGTATATCAATTTTTATTTTACATATCAGTTTTTATTTATTGTAAAATGATTTTGCCATGGATGTTGAAGATATGTTAAGGTTTTATAAACTGATGATAATCATGGATTTTCTATTTTTTTAATTTTCTGGAATGAATTCTCTATACCAATGGATCCACTAATCAGTATGAAAAAAAAAAAAAAACTTCTATGTATGAACTTTTGATCTGTTTACATTAGTTTTCATGTAGATTTCTTCATTGTGAATAAAATTAAATATCCTAAATTCCTAGCTTGGTCCAAAAAGGAAGACTGGTAGTAGAGGAAGGCAAAGCACTGGAGAATCAGTCTTACAAAGGGTGACAGGAGCAAGTGGAAGAGCCCTGTACCAGCCAGGATCCTTCATGATAAACCCTTGACCTTGTGTAAGCAAACAGAGGTTGATGATGGTATAACCTTATCTCTGTTGTGCATGTTTATATTTTGTGAGTTTGTCGTATTTTAAAGATTATTTACAAAACAATACTATCATTGGTGGGTCTCTGGAGATAACCAAAGTTGTACCCTGATGGAAGAACTAATTGTCATGTAGAATGTAATAGTACTACAAAAACGTGCTATTAAATTATCTTGGTAATTCTACGTTGGTATCTTCTTTACACTGAATACACACTTTTTTATTATTTTTAATTCATACTTGCATCACTTTCTACCATGACGTGAAATAAAGGAGGGCCTTTAACCAATTTTTGAATTTTAAGCATAAGACACAAAGTTGGTAATTAAAAGTCCACATACAAAATTCCTATTTTTATGAATAGTAGGTCTTAAAATTCAATTTGAGGGCATGTATTCTATGTATATACTAATTCTAATTTTGAATTGAGAGTAATTTTCAGCAACAATAAGGTCATCACTTTTCTATTGTAAATAACAAGACCAGTGTAATTTAGCTTATCACATTTCTTTTTATAATGCTTCAAATGTTTGGGAAAAGCAAAATTATATTTATAATGTTTTATGATACTTTTCTTCTCATGAGCATAAACTTTATTGCCATTGACTATATTTAAAAAGTTCAAATGTTTTCAAAAATTTTTAAATAAAAAGTAGATACATTTTCTCTGAAGTATTGTTTGGAAAAGTATTTTTCCAAATAATTCCCCCAAAATATGCAATGATAGTGAACTAATAATCTGCTCCTGTATGCAGAATGAACTTTTATTCATTATTTAATTTTCACAGTATTGTAAGGCATTGATAATAATTTTATCCCTATTTCACAGAAAATGAAGTAAAACTGTATGAAGCCACTAAGATAAAACTAATAAATTGAGGGTTTATCTCACTTTACCAAGAATAAAAATTTCTAATTTATAAATTAAAATAATTTTTTAAAACTTCATTGGAGTGCACAATATGAGGGTGTTCAGCACATCCCTTGGGTGAAGGGCTCAGCTACAACTTGAACTTTACCTTAAATGAAAACAATGTATCCTAAACTTATACTCTCATATTAATCTGAAATTTAAAAAAATAAAAAATAAAATTAAAGTAAGAACATTTGAACACTTTAAAATAGGAAGCAATTTTCATGGAAGTGATTGTGTCTCTAAAAGTTGAAATAGGCTGAAGCTTTCAGAATCATAACTACCATAATGCAAAATACACTAGTATAAGCCAGGTGTGGTGGCTCATGGCTGTAATCCCAGCACTCTGTGAGGCTGAGTCAGGAAGATTGCTTGAGCTTAGTAGTTGGAGACCAGCCTGAGCAAAAGTGAGACCCCATCTCTACCAGAAAAGTGGCAAAACTTCAGCAGTTCCTGTGGCTCAAGGAGGAGGGTGCCAGCCCCATATACTGGAGGTGGTGGGTTCAAACCCGCCCCAGTCAAAAACTGCAAAAAAAATTTGAATAACTAGCCCTGCATAGTGGTGCATGCCTCTAGTCTCAGATACTCAGGAGGCTGAGACAGGAGGAGCACTTGAGCCCAGGAATTTGCTGTTGCTATGAGCTGTGATGACATCATAGGCACTCTACCCAGGGTGACAGTGAGACTCTGTCTCCCCCCAAAAAAAGATAGTAGTTAGCATGTAGCCATTTAAGTTGTACCTCTAGTCCTGTCAAAGTGCATGTTGCCTCTTCAGACATACTTTAAAAAGTTGAGAAACAAAACAATAAACTTTATGATAACTAAAGCTTTTATGGAAGTAAACAGATTCAAGCAATTGGAATAGCATACTAGGGATATGTAGAATTACTTGAAATAAATGTGAATCTCATCTGTCTAGTGAGTTACTTGTGTGGTCTGAAAGAAAATTCATTTTATTTCTATTTTGAGTGCTCACAAAATGCAGTACATTACAGGTTTCAAAGCTGTTTCCAAGGGCAATTGTTCACATTTAGTTGTAGATATTAGTAAGAAAAGTTTTGCCATTTGATAGTTTTGTCTTTAATTTTTAAAATATGCATTTTTCTCAAACTATGCAAGAATGTCTATACGAAGAAACCAAATGGTGGGGAGTTCGATAATATTTTACATGAATAGTAACCTGTGAAAAAGAAAAGTATATTGGGCGGTGCCTGTGTCTCAAGGAGTAGGGCACTGGCCCCATATGCTGGAGGTGGTGTGTTCAAACCCGACCCCAGTCAAAAAAAAAAAAAAAAAAAAAGAAAAGTATATTATTGATACATGTACAGAAAGTGTTTAAAATTTATTTAAGAAGTGTATGTTTTAAAACATAACCCATAACTAAATAATCCATGTCAATCTTAAATGTATAGAATACATTTGGAAAATTAAATGCTTTCATTATAAAGGTTATATGATAGGGGGTACTAATTAAATACATTGTTTCTGGAAAATTCTGTTGGGAATTAAATTGTAAAGCATTCATAAGAGACATTTGAGTATTTTTTATTTTATTCAGTCCTTTATTATAAAAATTATAGAAATTATAGAAAATTATATATATATATATCAAAATATAACTAAAGTGTTTTTAAAAATCAAAAGATTATACATTCTAAAAAGTTAAGATGTTGCATCTTAAGAGAGACCAGTTTTAAAATATGAGTAAAACCTAAAGGAAATTTTTTTTAATTCTGCAATACTAATTTTTTGTCTATCTGTTGTTCCCTGTTTCTTTCTCTGAGAAGCAGAAAAATGAAAAAGATGTAGACAATCTCCATATCTGACAGGAACTAAGCATGGCATAGCTTAGAGGCTTATTTTTTAGTTTCCTACTTTTTAAATGTTCTCTTTATGTATTTCATCTTTCCCCATTTATTTCCTTATCAAAATAGTTGTGGGAATCAAATTAACTGTCCTATCCAATTTTATCATCACATTTAGCATATTCAGAGATTATTTTCTAATTAGAACATAACACTTAAATTCTAAAAGGTTTTAAAGGTATTATTTTGATCACAAACTTGCTATATTTTTTATGTCCAAAAATAGAAAATAATAGAAAATATATTTTCTATTCTTTTATCAACTTACACAATTTTATAATTTGGAATTAGTGTTTGCATTACTCTGTTAATAATATATCCATCTTTGTTTTTAATAGCTCTCCAGGGAAAGCAAAAGTAAACAGTCACTGAAAATCTTTATAAGGTATCTTGTTTGCCTTACTCTTTAGAGTGATAGCAAAATTTTTAGAATCCTTGTAGGAGAATTACTCTTTTCTCTAAAAATAATAATTATCAATCAATAGAATGTCCTAGCAGGAAAAAAAATACAATTATTTTAATCTCAAGTGTATTAAAATAATTGTCTGCACTCTGTTCTCCAAATGAAGAAAGATATAAATCATTTGATTTTATTGGATTTTTCAGAGTTTTATTCTACCCTAAGGCAGAGTCTAGGCAAGAAATATATTATGTCTAGCCTAAAATGGATTGAAGTTAATTCTCTATAATAATAAGTGCTATCCAAAATGATGCATGATAAGAACTTAAGAGTTACAGATATTTCTATAATCTCAAAATAAAAGCAGTAAATGGCTGGGTGCTTATTTTCATAATTAGAAAAAGAAAATATATGACTTCTCTTAAATTATGTTTATTGTCACAAATTTTAACTAAAGAACATCAGCTAGAAAACATAAATCCCTCAGACCCAGGATGACAGAGAGAAAAAGTGGACAAATCTCGATTTGAATCTCAGTGACTTGTGATAATGAATATTATGTAGGCTCAAACATCCTGGGAAGAACATGGGGATCCCAGTACTTCAACATATAAGATCAAAGGAGATATAAATGTGTTTAATGTACACCTAAATTTCAGGATCTAAATTAAACCTCAAGGAGAGAAAAGGTTCTTCAATAATGATCAGTTGCCTCTAAAAATTAAGGAAAAAAAAAAATGTATAAGCTATATTGCCCAAAGGCCTCGTAAGGTTTGTGAATACACTTTACAAAATATATTAGAATAAAGGAATCCTAAGATAAAGCCTTAAATGTGGAAAGATTAGGTCCCATAGAGAAATGTCTAAGATATATATGAGCACAAAATAGGCAGTAAATATTTTGTCATGCTCATTTATCTATTATAGTTCCATATGGGTGATCCCATAAAGTTATTACAACATATTGTATTAAATAATCAGAACTCATATCAACTAAAAACAAATGACAATTCCCTAAATTAATTGAAGAGTAGAAATAAATGATAACATGAAGATAAGCAATTACTTCAATAGTGGTTTATTAACTGATAAAATGAAAATTCTAATTACAGGTACAAGAAGTTGTTTGTGAACACTCAAGGAAAACACTTTATAAATATGTTTTCCAGTGTTCATAAATTTTAATAAATAAATGAGGAAAAATGAAAATGTCTGATATTCTACAGTTTAATAACAGAAAAACCCACAATTAATTAAAAGCCTACTAAAATTAAGTGAACATCTGGCAATTAATTGCTTTTATTTGAGACAATAAGTTCAGTGAACTGGCAAGAAGTTCTTCAGGTTGCCTTGTCATATTTCAATTTAAATATTCCATAAACCCTTCCAAAAACCCCTGCTTTGTCATATAAAAGAATTTTAAAAAGAAGTTCATTGACAGTTATACTATGATAAACATTCATAAAAACTAATATCTGAGCAATTATTGTTCTTAAATTCTTAGTGTTTTATATTTCAAATAACTTTTCTGTAAAGTCATTGTTAATAGTTACCATTAACACAATTTTTTAAAACACCACAGAATTTTATATTTAAAAAGTATAGTGCACATGCTTCATTAAATGAAAAAGGATATTCGATTCAAATATGTTAAAGACAACAAATATGTACTTTTAAGAAAGAACTCTTGAAAACCAATGAAAAGGTTCTGAGGTATGTCTTTATTTCTTCATTGAAGAACTATAGGATAGCAGATGAATAGTCTTGTCATTAAGATGTTGTAAATGACCAAAGATAAATTTATAGAATAAGAAAAAGAAGAAGGGAAATTTTGGCAGTCTTCGAAGGGTATATTTTTCAATACAATGTTAGCCATACTGCATTCCAGAGCATTTGCTGGTCCCATAGCTAATTTAAGTTTTAAATAATTCAGCAGATTTCCCGCTTTTACAGTATGATCATAACTGGGCCTTGATTTTTCAAAGTGCTTTGATAACAGCAACAGTCTTTATTTTTTTCTTCATGATGACCCCTTGATAATGGCAAAACTAATATCAAATTTAATGTTCTTTCCTTAAACCATGAGAATGATTGACACAATTTCAATATTAGGGATTAGGACAAGGCAGACACAAGTGTCTACTCATTGCAAGAAGGTTAACACACATCCATGTTGGATTGCTGATGTATTTAAAAGGTGGCTCTGGGTCAGATGAATACCTCATGTTAGAATTAAAAAGTTGTGATTAGAGTGTCTTCACCAAGAAGAAAAACAGGAAATGAAAGGTGATTTGGACAATCCTACAGGAAAAATTGGCACTTCAATTCATATTTAGTAGGGGGCTGAGCCCTCAAACTGTTCGTGATAGCTACTGGTTGTGAGACATTGAAACTAATGAAATGGATTTTCAAAATACTCATTCACCTTGAATAATCAATATTTTGGCTGGAATTGGCTCTGAAACTTGGCTCCCATATTTGATTAAGAAGCAATCAGTGAACCATTTGTATGGTTTTATATACAAGGCAAAACTGTAAAACAGGTTCAGTGCTCTTTTCTGCTAAAATATGTTTAATGTTATTATAGGGGAAATGTATTACTAGTTTCATAGAAATCTGATTACAACAAAACCTTACATGATCTGAAGATGTTTAAAAGAATGCAAAATGGAAGCTCAAGGGCACAAAACTGCTTTTCATTCTGGGCAAGAGTTACTCACGTAAAGGATGTATTTAAATTTTACATAAAGGTTAATGAAAATTAAGTTCAGTGTACACAAGCACTCTGAAATAAAAGCACATTTACTGCCGTTAAAATGTTTTCTAAGATCAACCCTAATGGATAAAGAAAATATTAGAAACATGGGAAAAGGACAAATGTTTATCCAAACATATGCTAATATATTATTAATAACTGTTGATGACTGAAAATAACGGGATTTTAATAATTAAGTAATTTTTCATTGTCATTAAATTGAAATGTTAACAGGAGTAATCTCAGAAAATTTTGCTTGCTATGATCTTGAAGTCATTAATTGAATACTGTGATTAATGTTCAAAATACACAGTTTTTCAAATGGTAAGAAAGTTTCACTGAATTTAAAAAAGTGAAAGAGGATGAAGTTAATGGAGGGGGGAAGGAAATGAATCATCGTCAAGTTGAACTATGAAATGGAGTTTATTTGTGCTTATTACTGTTTCTGATGCATAATAAGCAGTGGTAATCGCTTTGATCATTATTGATAGTCAATTAAATTCATTAAGAAAACAGAATAAAAATGAATATTTTATAACCCAACCTAGCTATTTAAAACTAACAATTTAAAGGTATTTCTTAATGTCATGAATTTTAATATAGTGACCAACCCTTGTTATCATCAACAACAAATACAGCTCTATAGTTTCAAAATGAGTTACTAATATAATATGAAATGCTGAACAGCCAGTAATAAATACGGTAATGATAAATTACAGGTGATGATCCTAAATAAAGGAAGGCTTATTTTTTCGGTCTATGAACTTTACCAAATGCTATGGGATTATTATAAAATATACTTGTAAGAACTGGCCAAGCATGATGGTTCATGCTTGTAATTCCAGTGATTTGGGAGGCCAACACAGGAGGATTGCTTCAAATCTAGGCATTTGAGACCAGTCTAGAAATACAATGAGACCCTATCTCTACAAAAAAAAAAATTAAAAATTAGCTGAACATAGTGGCACATACCTTTAGTCCCAGCTACTAAAGAGGCTGAGGTGAGGAAATAGCTTGAGCCCAGTCTGAGGTTGAAGTGAACTATAATCACTACACTCCAGCCAAGGGGACAATGTGAGAAAAAAATATATGTGTATACACACACAGTAGAACCTCCATGGTTGGCCACCTTCCTAAACTGACCACCTCCTTAAGTTCTTAAGTTGACCTAATTTTCATCGACTGGACACGCACCACATGTACATACCAGTACAGTTGACCTAGGTCCTTATGTTGACCACCTCTGTATGTTGACCAGTTTATTATAATCCCTTGGGTGGCCAACTTACAGTGGTTCTACTGTGTATATATACACGCACACACACACATATATGTATTTGGAGAACTAACTTTGAAGGGGAAAAAGATATTTTTTAAACCCTATTGAAGTTTTAACCATGACTTAAAATGGAGAAGGGAATGATTTTGATGTTTTTGAAGAAAATTCTTTATTTGTGATGCAAAATCCTTTTCTATCAAGATATATAAATCAGAAATTCTCAGTACAAAGTTTAGAGACGCTTCGATCAGAAATGTATTTTTTTACAAGTAAGGTTTAGGAGGTTGTTAGTATCAATGTAATCTAAGATCTATGTTTCTTGGGTTAGTGTTTTATTTTTATTTGCCAAACATGTCTCAAGTTCATTACTATACAACATAAGGGAACCCTTTTGTCATATTAATTAAAGAGAAAAGCTGTGGCGTAGAAATGTACATTAAAAGTGGCCTGGTGTTATTTTCTTGCTGCCTAGTTTTCTCTGACTTCTCTGTCCTGAAAATGATGTGAACATTCATTAGGAAAAATTAAATACCCATGGGAAATATGGGGCGTGAGCCAGGCCTATGGAGAGCAACGGCAGCCCTGTACTGTGGGCAGTGAGAAAGTTGAATATTGTTCTGCAGGATACAGAGACCAAGAATAAAGAATATCTACTTATATTTTCATGCTACAAGGTTCAAAACACTTTCAAGCAGTTATTTGATTTTTCGTAACACTTCTTTAAAGGCAGCAAAGTACTCTTCAATTCAATAATAGGAAATTATTTTCAAATATACAACACATCCTAGATCTTTTATGCATTAAGCAAAAAAAGGAATATTATTTCAAAATTCAGGCCATAAATTTGGTCCTCTAAAATGCGCCTTGCTATTAGTTTTAAACCGTTTTTAAAGAAGGCTGTACAGAAAGAATACTAAGAAAAAATTGCTTTTTGCCACTTTTATTTTTTTAATATAAATTTTATTTCAATTGATTTCAAATGAAAAGTGAAAACAAAAAAATACATTATGTACATTCAGAATGTAAATATCAACTAATTTAAAAGATACTGACCTTTATGTACTCCAACACTATTAACTGTATCCATCAAGAGTAGTTTTCCTCTTATTTTTTATAAGGCAAGAAAAAAAAAAAAGGCTAATTTTAAATGTGAACCTATGTATTTTACCCAACATTCATACACCACCCATGCTGACAACCTAACAGTGAAAGCCTAACCTGTGAGGGCCACTGACCCTTCACTTTGTTTGAGGAATATGCCGCATGATCTCAACAGCAATGGCAATAATAATATTTAAATATGTAATATGTTAAAACTTTAAACTGTTTGCTGGCGACCCAGATCAGCAGCGCTCAGGAACGATCCAGAATCTGAGAAGGTAAGTTACGTTGTGCTTGGATTTCATTCTTTGTGTTCTAAGATTAAATTATGAAGACCTGACTTTTGAGCAATGAGTAAATATCCATGGTTGGCACAATAACGTTTTAAATGACTATCGAATATTATCTATGTCACATGGCTCAAAGAAATAAATTAAAACATAGAAGTTGGTAAACTTGCATGTGTATCACCCATTGTAGAATCTTATTTTAAATATCGATTTAATTTTTTTTTTCTCTTTGTGCATTAAACAAGCCCACAGTCGGGGACATATCAGCTGATTCCAAGAAGTATGACGGGCCCAGGCCTGACTCCACCCTTTCTTCCCCCAATTTGTTCTTAAATGATTATTTCTGCTGAATAATATGCTGAAGGAGATAAAAGCTTGTAGTTGAACAACTGGTTCCTGATCAAATCCATTGTTAAAAACTTTCTAATGTTTATTTTTCTGTTGGGGAGGAGACACCAGAGGCTGCTTCACTATCAGCAATAGTAAAATAGTAAAATAGCCGATAAAATGACCATGTTAAAATTAAATAATACTGCAAAATACAAAACCATGCCTGCTGTAGAAGTTGCTGCAGTCCTCATAATGTGTGAACAACTGGTAGTTCCATTCCTAGGTATAAATACATTCAAACACCTTATACCTATGTGTATATAATTGTGATATTCATGTTCATCTATTTTTCAACAACACCCTCATTGATCAGAAGTGAAAATAAACATGAAATGACTGGGTCAAACATTACCTACCTGATAGCTGCCTCAAATCAGTGCATATCTATGATGGTAAGTTTTTACTCTAATGTCCTTAAAACACAGAGGCCACAAAAGGCCCAGTAGTTAAAATCCTTTAGGAACAGACTATGAAATTCTGATTCTACAAATTATATGGGTGTCTACCTTCTAAGTCACAAAATGTCAACACTAAAAACCAGGAAATCTCCCACCTGAATGTGATTCCCTAAACTACCTTCATGTCACAATCCAATGTCAAAAAGTGTCAAGTTGTGATCCTCATATCAAATAAAAACGAACATACGTTTCATTCCTGAAACGTACTCTTGCGATTTTCTCATATTAAATGCTATCTTCCAACTTTGGGGAAAAAAAAAAAAAAGAAAGAAAAACTGAATTTAAGAAGCATTCCTTAGTGCCTCATGAAAGAATCTAAGGAATTTCAATAAAAGAAGTTGCGTTTTAAAAAGCTCATATATGTATAATCCCCCTAAAGAAAGGATAGATACAAAACTAAATCAGAAAAAAAAGCAGCAAATCAGATCTTTTTCTCAGTTAGCATATTCTCTCATTACTAAGGAAAGGAGAGGTGTGGTTTAATGATGTTAAGAGTGCCTTGCTTTTTCATAGCTATTTTGTCCCATAAAAGGGAACTCATACTTATTTGAGAGTCTCCCCAGTGCCACATGTGGAAACCCATTACTCACTCAAACATTTCTTAAGCACCTGCTATGTGTGTGTCTCTCTCTCTCTGAAGAGCCCAACAGACCTTAAATAGAACGAGATGGAGAAAGTAGAGCTCCTGATAGAGCTCAGGTTCCAGTGGGGAAGTCGAAAAATCCAGTATGAAGACGGTAAAACAGTGAAAAGTAATAGTGACGTGGGACAGAGGTGGAAAGAGGTGACTTTAGACGGATGGTAAGGGAAGACTGGAAGAAGGCAAGACCTCCTTTGGGCACTCACTCCCTGTGTCTTGTGAGTTGGGAGAGCCGGAGGTGGTTGATGAGGACAGAAACATGTAACAGTGACTGGTTGTTTGGTCTGTGATTTTCATTTTTAAATTCAAAAAACATTACATGCCTGCAATATGCGAGGCATTGTAATAAGCCTTAGGTTTATGAAGATGGAAAATAAACAGATTTTGTCCTAACCTTGGAGGAAATATGAAAAGAGACCGAGAACTTAGAGAATACTCTGATGGTACGTAATAGAGGTTGCCCGTCGGATAATCCCAAAATGCAGTGTGACATGCTAACGCATCTGAGACAGTGTTCGGGTAAAGGGGCCCATGGTTTCTGGAAGGAGTTGGGGAGGAGGTCAGGTAGTGCTCCCATGAAAAGAGATGGCAGAGTAGTGACTGCAAATTATACCTCCTGAGCCTCAGCCAAAGTTGCCTTCCAATAATACCCACCACTGCCCTGAATCTAATTAGGGAAAAGTTCATTTCAAGATAATGCTTCCATGGAAAAAGAAACTGTTTTGAATGTTCATTAAAACCCATTATAATCCAGAAAAGAAATGACTGAAAAGAATCTGAGAAGAAAAATTGGCATTGAGTGTTCTTATGTTCAGAGACCAGAATTTAAAAAAAGAAAATCATGAATATTATTATATAAACCCTACATTAAGATAATTTCACAATCATCCTTACAATGACGCAAAGCTGTACTCTTCTTCCAATAGTCATGAAACTCAGGTACACATTGAGAATAATGGCTATATTTTCTAAAGCTAGACAGAGCAGGATGGCTTTAACACATGGAAGCAGATAGTAATAATTTGAATTGTTTATACTTTAGGAAGAAATGCCCTACTTCCAAAACCCAACAACAGTATAAAGCATCAGCCACAATGCTGGGAACACTTAAACATAGATCACAAGCTAGCAGGGGCCTTGAATAATAGGTAGCCTATTCGGATGTGGAGTAGGCAGAGCTTTGGGTATAAATTAGAGTTAACAACCCACTGACCCAAAATATATTTTCCCCTCTTTCTCCACTGTCACATCCTTCCACATAACACAATCTTGGGTGGGTTAAGAACATATTGAAAGTCTGTGTTAAAATGTAAGTTTATTGTACAAGGCACATTAGGCCATTCTTATCTTTATGCAAAGGAATTTATCCTATTGACCACAATGAAGATGAAGTTTTGAATAAATAGAACCTGGCAAAAGATTTAAATCAAGAGAAGGGGCCAAAAAATAAACAAAGACACTAGCTTCCGAACAAAGACCTTGCAGTGAATGCAAAATGTTGGGAAAGGTAATGCTACCTCTTTATACCTGATTCGGGAAGTATGACGAGGAATCTCATTAGATAAACAACAGAAAACAAAACATTAAAAAAGCAACAGCACTGCTCACCATCTTCATAAAGTGCCTACTCAGAGTTTTCTTGAGCAATCTAGTCTTCATTTCCTTTTTCCCAAATCTTCCCACCATCTGCCTCCTTCACACTTCCTGTCTTTTCTGTTTACCAGACTCCATTCTGACTTAGGTGTCTCTTTCTACATTCTTTAATCAAGGATGTCATGGCTGAAGTGTGACATCGCTGAAGTGTGACATCACTGAAGAGGCTCAGTTCCAAGCGTACGTTTGTATCAAAACTCAGCTTAGGCTCAGCACCTGTGGCTCAAGCGGCTAAGGTGCCCGCCACATACACCTGAGCTGGCGGGTTCAAATCCAGCCTGGCCTGCCAAACAACAATGATGGCTGCAACCAAAAAATAGCTGGGTGTTGTGGCGGGCGCCTGTGGTCTCAGCTACTTGGGAGGCGGAGGCAGGAGAATCGCTTGAGCCCAGGAGTTGGAGGTTGCTGTGAGCTGTGATGCCATGGCACTCTACCCAGGGCAACAGCTTGAGGCTCTGTCTCAAAAAAA